>LOJH01015838.1:14989-32649 GCA_001685095.1 Ellobius talpinus | reverse complement strand
TGCTTTGGAAAAGAGGTTCTTCTTTTGTTTCTACAGAGGACGAGAACCTATGGATTCATTCCAGACTAATGTGGTTTGATGGACCAAGACCCCCCAAAAGGTTACTGTGAATACCTCCAAATATACTTTACCCAACAAAAATAGGAAGCAGTTGAAGAGAACTATGCCCATATTCTCAAATATTGTTTATGAATGTTTGTTTACATTTAAAGGGGATATGATATAGGGATGAATACCTTGCATTGTTATGAATCTTGGTTTATTGATACAAATTTAAGGTCAACTTTATATATATATATATATACATTTCTGCTCTCGAGTAAGGTATTGTGTTTGTGCAGTTCATTTAAAAATGCAATGTATAATTAAGAAATATAGGTTAATAGATAATCATATATAATAGTCAAGCTTGTAGTCATGTTGTTTTCTAGATATATAGAGATATATTTCAGTTAGATAGGTATTCTTCAACTCTTTAAGAGACTTTCAGAATATGGCATTTGAAATGTTTTAATGACTTATACTTTTCATGACAATGAGACACATCTGCATCTGGGTAAAACAAGTGCCTCATACCAAATCCCTTTATCTAATCAATATGTTTTCTGAGGTAAACATCACACCCCTGCAACTTTAGTCCTTATTGTGTACTGTTTGCAGTGCTCAATAATGCAAGATGCTCCAGGTGTGCCAGGATATTCTTGTGCCCAAAGTCATGTAAGGGCTCTAAAATTCCCTCAGAGAAACAGTTCTGCCAATCACAGAAAAGTAATCACTCTTTTCCACAATGCTTTCTTCAGTGTCTGAGTACTTCTATAAAACAACTATTCCTTTTAATGTTTAAGGTAGATACAGAGAAAACAGTTACTCGTTCTAATGATAAAATGATTCTGCTAGATTCCCACTGCTTTGGGCCGGAACTCACTGTGATGTTCAGACACAGGGGTGCAGTTCTAGCCTAGCGGGTCCTGGGCAGCCTGACAGCTGGAGCTGTGTGGAAGGCGGCCTGAGACGGAGTCCCCGATGGGGGGCGGGGACATTTGCCTGATCACTGGAGTTTAGGGATAAAACCAACAAAAAACAAAACAAAAACGGCAGGATGTACTTGGAAAACGGGTCACGAAAAAGAGCCCGTGGTAGGCGGGTTTCGAGGAAGCACGTGACAGGAAGTGGGGCGGGGCCAGGAGGAAACGCTCCAATGAATCAGGCTGAAGGTACAGGAAATTCCGCCATTCCCTGTTGGACTCGGGGAGCAGCGACTGGAACCGGGTGAAGAAGGCCCCGCTATGAGTTTGGGGACCTGAAAATTCCGCAGAGCCGTAGTCGACGAGCGGGGCGGCCTGGGAAAGTCAGCAGCGCAGTGGCGGGAACCGCAGCCCGGGCCCTGGAACCTCCCAGGTCAGAGGAGCTGCGGGGCTGGGAACCAGGAGGGAAGGGACGGCTGTGTGAGCTGAGGCTGCTCAGGACACTGTCAGCTCCTGCCGGTCCGTCTGTGATGGCGACGGAGGCGGTAGCAGCTTAAGTCATCGTCTGCGGCCAGGCGCGGCAAATTCTATCACTACAAACTGGGTCCTTCTCTATAACCCCATGCGCACCCTTAAAAGTGTTCGTGGGTCACAGTTCGCTTTATTGCTCCTCGCTTGCTCTCTTATCTATTCTGTGTGTCTCTCTGCCTCTCTTATGTCCCCAGTCCGAGACGGCCTTTAGCTTTTTTGCTCATCTTCCCCCTATAAACCTCTCACCGTAGACCTGTTTACAGGTGGCGAGTTCTCTTAGCGGACCACCATGACCAGCTACCAGAGGCACCACGTTTTACCCCACTTTATCCTTATAGCTTGAAACATTCTGTTGATATATTTCAGTTGTCGGTAAGTTTGAGATACCATCAAGTGTGTCTTACCGTGATTTTTTTCCAATTATTTTACAGTTACTAGGCTATTCTGTTATAAAATAATTCTTAAAATAACGTAGTAGAGCATTTGCATTGTCTGCTGTTTGCAAACAGGGTTCTCTTTGCCATTGTGGCATTTCCAAAGCTCCTGGAATTTATATTCATCCATGCCTTCTAACTTCCCGGTTTTACCCCTTGCCTGTTCAAGAAGTGTGGTCCTTGCTCCTGAGACCAGGCATCCCCAGGGAGCTTTGTAGATAGTAAGTACATGAAGAACCAGTGAAGATACGATTAAACAGAACTGCCACACATATGGTTGTAAGCATTTAGCTTATCTTTTACTCCACTAATTTTCCATATATATCCGAGATATATGCAGTCTAGGATGTAATACAGCATTTATAAATGTGTCTTCATATGCTGTGTTAAGTTACGTCTCAGTCCAGGCAAGGCCAGCATGAGTACTGT
This sequence comes from Ellobius talpinus, assembly GCA_001685095.1. Classification (NCBI taxonomy): domain Eukaryota; kingdom Metazoa; phylum Chordata; class Mammalia; order Rodentia; family Cricetidae; genus Ellobius; species Ellobius talpinus. The sequence continues at coordinate 30,290 of LOJH01015838.1, read as the reverse complement.
GAGAGTATATTAGTCCACAGTATTTTATAGTTAGTACACTCGTTATACATTGAATCAAAATTTTAGAAAGGATCATTTGAATTATGAACATTCACTCACCTGTATCAGGAAAATGTCTCCTTGCTTGGTTGAAAGAAAGCTGTCTTCCAATGGACCTGATTGAACTGTCCTTTTTTATTTCAGGGTTTGTTGACGTATAGTGCTGTGACTGGAATCCTTGTAAGAGTGGGGATGCCTCGAGTTTCCTCACAGGGTTTTTTGCTGAGATCTCTTGGAGAAGCACAGCACTCTGGATTCTGAGGGTGAGAATAGTTTTCTTGCAGTCTCCCTGGCTCTTCCTCAGGGTTTCTGGGAAAACTACTCTGCATATGTGCAAATGAGTCTCAGTTGCAGAGTAAAGTGAAATCTTCAGAGCAGAGAGACATTTGTCTTGGTATTTTCTCTCTCCTTCATGTTTATCCTTTGGCAGATGTTAGTATCTTTCATTTTTGTTCTGTGAAAAGGTATAGGTTCTTTCTGAAGAATCTCCCTCTTGTGCAGGTCTCAGTTACTCCTGCTCACCTGTGAAGCAGAACCAAGAGCCCTGGATGGTGAAGAGAGTGGAGACAGTAGCAAAGGATCCAGGTGTGCTAGAGGGTCTGAGGAAGGGATGAAGGGTTGGGGAAGGGCTCAAGTGACAGTAGAACCAGGATATGAAATTGGTTTTGCCACATTCTATTTCATTGGAAATGATTCTAGAGAATTCCACTAAGAATAATCTGAATTATGGTTTTGTAGGTGTTTGAAGATTTTATACATAATTATTAATATTCAGAGGCAAATAAATTTTTTTGACTTTGCCTGGGAGTGATGCTGTCCATCTTTCATTCACATTGCTGGTTGTGGTTTTATACCAATATTGAGTGATTTCATTACTATCATTTTAATTTTGTGCTTAATAAGAACCATTGAAGCCTCTTGCTTTGTCCTGCATGCAGTTTTTGGGACATCATTTAGTTCCTTCAGGTTCTGTGTCTCTTAGGGTTACTTTCTCTATTTCCTAACATAATGCCCACAGGATTTTGATAAGATTTGCTTAATATCTCTGCCAAGTATTAACATCCATTTCCCTTGTCTTCTCTTTGGTACCCATTGGTGTCTGTCTTCAACACTCCATTGCTTGCATCACTCCATTTTTTGTTGTTTTTTGTTTTTATTTTTTGTTTTTTGTTTGTTTTGTTATTCAAGACAGGGTTTCTCTGTGTAAGAGCCTTGACTGTCCTGGATCTTGCTCTGAAGACCAGGCAGGCCTCATCACTAAAATTTTTATATATTTTGAAATTGCCTCTGGTTTTTTTCTTTCTCTCATAATATTTTAATCATCGTGGTTTCTCACATTTTTATAAATTTTAGGAAGATTTTCTCTCTATGAAAGAATATATGATCTTGGTAAAATTACTTTGATTTTTTTTCTAGAACATGAACAACCTTTTGCATTTCTTCACTGGTTTGAATGAGTACATGGTTTCAGTGAGTCAGTATTCACATGTCTTTTTTGTTATTCTCTTTTCTATCTACTGATGATGTCACCATTCAGTGTTCTTGTTGAAGATACTTTTTAACATTGGCCTTTACTAATTTTAAAGATTTGGTCTATTTTTAAGACATATCTACATTGTCACTTGCTGATTGAAGTTTCACAAGACTGAGCATCTTCTGCTGTTGTGTACATGATTCTGTGCAGGCTTGCTAGTCATTATTGGTTTTCTGTGCTTCCTGTTCATGGTTGTCTTTCTCAGTGTTTAACAGTGAAGCTTCCCTGCATCACTGACTATTTGTGTCCTACAGTTCTGTCATTGATCTCATATATTTGGAAACTTTTATAAAATGCCTTTGTTTTGATCACATAGCATTCTGGAAAGGTACCATTTGGTCATTTGTTAATATCCTCTATTTTTATATTCATAGATTTGGCTTTTCCAGTTACCATAATTATTACCAGCCTTCTTCACAGAAATCTTTTAAAAAATTCCTTCACTCTTAACACTTTATATCCCTACACTTGAAGTAAATACTTTTATAGAAAGTATATATTTTGATTTTAGGGTGTTTTCTCTTTTCTTTTGAGGCTGTATCCTATTTTCATGTTTGTTTTGGGGCATATTAAGCATATACATTTCCAGAAATCACTGAAGGAAAATATAAGCACATACTATTTTTGTTAATTTTTTTGTTATGTTTCTTTTCCTTTTTCCTGAGTTTCTATTTTATTGTTTGCTGTATATTTTATTCCTTTATGTACCGAGTAGTATCTTCTGTGTTTTCTCTTTTTATTGTTTGGTTGGTCACTAAACTGCTTGGTGGCTGCAGTTATTTGAAATCACACCGAGACAGTCTCTGTGTGTTCTTCCTCCTGTAGTGTCTTCAGTGTTTGTAATTATTTAGGACCTTGATTGTAGACACTGACTGGGCAGAGAGATCTTCGTGTTCAATAGATGAATGTTTTTTTCATGACTAAACATGTGGAGCATGTGCTGTTTACATTAAGGCTATGTCAAAGCTTGTGTGCATTGTCACTTTTTTAGAGCTTATTTCTTGATTATAATATTTGCTTTGTACTTTTTTGACTTGTTAAATTCTGAGTATGTATTACACTATGAAATGTTTCCTAATATTTTTTCCATTTTGTAAGCTGTTTCTTCATACTTTCAGTTATTTCCATTTCTATGCATTTTTTCAGTTGCACACAATGAAATTTCACCAATTTATTGCTTTTCATCTATTTTCATTTTTTTATTCGTGGATATTTACCTTTTCTTATAGCACTGGTTGACAAGGCTTTCTATTGTGTAAAAAGATTTTGGTGTTTTGGTGAAATTCAGTTCGTCATAGAAGGTTGGATTGGTCCTGGATCTGCTGCTGTTACTGTTTTAGGTGTCTGCCGTTCTGCCACTGCCATGGTACTGTTCCTGTGGAACTGCAGTGTCATCTGAAGTCACAGTTGGGATGACTCAAGCTTTGCTCTGTGTGTCTGTGCTTGTTCTGCACACTTAGGATCTTTGTAATTTTGTAATTTGTAAATAGTGTAAATCTGTAGGAGTCTCTTCACTGTACCTGTGAAGTAAATCGTGGGTAGCTTGATTGTCATGAAATCTGAGTTAATCATAAATCTTTAACACTGTCATTTTCACAATAATGCCTTCTTTTTCATGTGCATGTCTATTTTTCATATCTTCCAGCGTCATTCTATATTCCTTCAGTGAATTTAAGTTTCTGTTTTATAAGTCTTTCTTGTGCTTGGTTAGTTTTTTTCTTTTTTAATACCATTTTTTATTGTTACTGTTCAATTTTAATGAAATAAATAGAAGCAAAACCAGATGGTATCAAACGAAAGTCCTACCTCCAAATATCTCCTCTTAAGTTCTATTTGTACAAGTTTGTAATGTATAAGTATTCGTTTTTAACGATTTCATAGATCTGTTCACTCACAATTACCCCTTTTTACCCTTTTTCCTATTTCTGGGTAGACATGTTTCCTTCCAAGTTGTTCTACCTGTAGTTCATGTATGATTTTGACAGATTTGTGGCAAGAATCCTGGCCATAATGTATCCATAATTCCAACTGGAATGTGATATGGATAGAGAGTTTTTCACATGTGATCTCTCCATCTTCCAGCTCTTAAAATCTTTTACCTCTTCTTCTGTGTTGTTCTCTGCATTTTAGATGTGAGAAGATGGAATTCCCATTATAGTCTGTGCAATAAGCCATCAATTGTTCTTAGTATTTGATGAGTTAGGAGTTTCTGAAATACTGTTGTCTATTAAAGACAAAGTTTCTTAGACCCAGACTGAAAGCCACACCAGGCTGTGGTGTGATCAGAACCAGTAAGAGGCAGTTTGAATATTTCTACATGTAGCAGAATGTCAGTAGTGGATTCCCTCCGAGGGCCTGTGACCTTCACCATCACTGGCTTTTTGCCAGGTTCCTAGTACTGTCTGTGTATTTCCTTCTGTATAGTCAGCTTTAGGTCAAACCAGAAGGCCTTCTGTTACCGACAAAGTAGTCTTGCCACTCTGACAATAGGCCTTCCTTGCCTAGCAGGTTTGTATTATAGCACACAGGATACAAATATCTCTCTCCCCTGTTCCAACTCACATAGCATTTTTGACACTATAAATGCTACCACTGGGGAGTCTAAGAAATTTTTAAGACACTGTGAGTGGTCTGCTGACTCCTCAGCATCTTGTTGGTATTTAAAAGGGGGGGTATTTAAGAGGGGGGGCATGTTCTGTGTGCATTGTACAACATATGAGAAGGTCTAACATTAGCTGTCTCATGAGTATCTCAACCTTTAAATTGCAGGATTCTATTTCTTATCTAAGAAGTTCCCCCCCTTTTATTTTATCCTATGTTATCAGCATTAAATTTTTCTCTGTCCTTGAAGTGTGTACCCACTGATGCAATATTTTGAGTATGGAAGTCACCTTTCTCTGTCCTGATTAGGGCAAAATGATTCCAACTGTTGTTTTGTATTGTTAGGTGTAAGATTGTGTCTCATTGTCTTTACTGTGCTGAGGTATATTCCTTTTTTTTGTCACACTCTTCGGAGTTTTTATAATGAGCAGATATACTTTGCCACAGGCCTTTCATCAATCTATTAGCATGATCGTATTTCTTCTCTCACTGAGTCTAGATTTGTCTTACATTGATTAACATATAGGTGTTGAAACAGTCTTGAATTCTTGTATTAAATCATCTCACAGTCCATTTCCATGTAATTTAGAGACAATCTTTGTGTCTGTGTTGATCCTGGAATCTGGTCTGTGGTTTTTCTTTGAATATATTTGTTTGGACTCATCTGCTTTTGGTGTCCAGGTAAAGCTAGCTTTGTGTGATGACTTTCTACCATCCCTTTTCTTTATGTTTTGTGCATTAGTTTCCTTGTATTATTATAAGGTTTGTCTAAAGGAAAGGAGAATTCTGTGCCGAGTCTGTCCAGTACTCAGACACTGATAGAGGAAACTTCTTGCTTCAATCTCAGTACTGCTTAATTCCTTTTCTAGTTATTTACCTTAGCAGGTTGAGCTTTTTACTTGGTTCTAAGAGCTTATCCTTTCCTTCAATTCCAATTTCTTTTTGTATGACTTTCTACAGTACTCCATAAAGTAACTCTGATGTCATTGGGATACACTTCAATGCCCTTTTTTCAACTCTAGTTCTATTATTTCAGGACTCATTCTTTTAGTTTGGATTAGGTGAAAAATGCTTCTCTGTACTTTTGTCAATTTACCGAAACAAGTTCTGTTTCCTTGACTCATTGTATTTCATTGTTGTCTTTATTTCACTAATTTCTACACAACCTTTTTAATATTTTTCATATACTATTTCAGATTGACCTATTCTTGTGCTTGTAAACCCTCAGTCACATTATTATGGACAAATATTTTTTACATCCAGTGCCCATTGCTGCCAAAACTTCTCAGTGTATCTTTGTCACCCCACTTCTGTGTCAATGTTTTTCATGAGCTGACATTCATCCTGACACTATGAAAGTGTCTCTAGTACTCCATGAATTCTGTCTTACTCTTCATTGATTTAATACCACAATGCCTAATTAAGGAACAGTAAACCAAGTGCTGGAGATTTGGCTCAGCAGTTAAGAGCACTTGTTGCTCTTACAGTTTACAGGTTTAGTTCCCTGCACATACATGGTGACTTAACTCAGGTTCCAAAGGATCGATTGCCCTTGTATGGCTGCTGCAGGCACTTCACGCATGAGGTGAACAAACCTACCCACAGAAAAATAACCATGCACACAAACTTAAAATATAGAAATTGTAAGAAAGAGAAAGTAAATAATTTACAGGTGTTATACAAGAATTCAGGATAACAGGATAGGAAAGAACATGGAGGTGTCACTCCTAGTGTAAGAGTAAGTGTGGAGCCTGGATATCTGATTTCAAATGGCAAACTAAAGAAATAAATGTTGTCAGGTGTATAATTGTATATTATTGTATATATATTTTATTATATAATGTAATGTATGCATTAGTTTTATTGTTCTGGGAATTTCATTCATGTATATATCATATGTTTGATAAAAATCACCCCCAATCCATCATGTCTAATTACCCATGCCATAATACTTAGCCACATTTCTGTATTCATCTCTGTATTCATGTTTTTTTGGAATGAACTAAGTCTATGGCAGCTTAGTTCTATGCATATGAGCCACACCTTTGAGGAAAACTGACTCTGCCTCTCCCAAGGCCAATAGTTGCCTGTGATATCTCACATAGTGCTGTAATGAAACATCAGAGAACTGAGCAGAAGACAGGGTTTATGGAGCATTTCATGGATGCAGAGCCTTCCAGGGTGGGGATTTTTGGGTTTTCAAGTCCAGAGCTGGGGCTTTTTACTATGTAAGGCAGAGCTTTGGAGGTGCTGTTAGAGTGTTCTGTGTGTGGACTCTGATAGTTGGAAGGTCTTAGTCTTAGAGCATGACCAATAGCATGCCTCAAGGAGCTTACATTCCTCCCTTTTTTGTTTACTATTGATAAACAGTCAGGTCGGGAAAGGTTCGTGACATTTTCATTAGACTTTTTAATTAATGGAGGTACTCTGTTGAGACCAGTGACCTGTTTGAACAATAACTGAAACAGGGCATGAGGATTAAGAAAGCGAAAGAAGATAGAATTGGGAGGATTTTCAGTGAATACTGTAGCAGCCTCGAGTTTATTTCTCAAAGCCCTTTAATACCCAAGCAAAGGGGAAAGGCAAAAGACTTCCTACCATGGGTCAAGGAACAAAAAATGCATAATCACCTCCTTAATTAGCCAGACATCCTACTACTTAATTAGCCAGACATCCTACTATTTAGCTTTAAGGAGCAAGCTTGAACCCTGTGATCTTAAGTCAAGATGGAATGGAGTCTCACTGTGGGCTCCCACAGATATCAAGGTCCTTGGGACCATCTTGACCTTCACCATCAAAATATAAGTCTTTGACTGCATAGCTAGATGGTTGGTGGTAACCTGTAGTAGCAACTTGTTTAAAGTCTGTTTAGAAATCTTTTCTATCTGTTGTTGAAGAAATCTAGACAAGAAGTTTATAAGGTAGGGTGGGATCAGTAGGATTAAGAAAAGGAGGGAAAGGAAGGTTAAAAGGGTAATATCAAATTCCATTTGGCTGTCAGTGATTCACTGAATTCACAGATACTCAGTGTCATCAAGCTGTGTCTTACATTTTTGGAAGACCCATCTACACTTCTCAGATCTTTTACTACAATTGACTGGTTGATACAGAAGCAACATTCATCCCTTAGAAAGAGACAAAGATGATCTTATCTCTGATGTTGGTAAATGTAGTCCTAGTCAGTGGTGTAGCAGTATGGCGGCCAGTGAATCTAATTTTAGCATTGGAGGGTAAGGATCATCTGAGCCACGCAATGGAGTTCCTGGATGAACTTAGATGAAAACTGATGGTAAATATCTAGGAAAGTAATCAGTCCTGCCACTGCAGTTGCAAGCCAGTGCTTATTCCCAGGGCTGAGAGAAAGGGTAGGACCTGATGTGCTCATTTGTTATACCATGCATCTATAAACCACGTAATGAGAATCAGCAAGGATTCTTCACCAGGTAGCACTCCTAATTTTGGAAAAAGGAACACGAGGGTACAAGTCTCAGAAAACCCAGCAGGTAGGCAGTGGTAAACCTGAGGGCACAGAGGATAGAGGTGTAATGAACGTTCAGACATAAGGGTGGATCACAGTGCTCAAAAGTCAAAGTATTATTATAGTCTGAGGGTTCTAGTATGCCCATATATTTTGTCCCTGAGGGTTTATACAGTGCAGAACTCGAGAGAGATATGGGAGAGATAGGGGATGGTACTGGTAACTGGCTCGGAGCAATTAATGAGAGGCAAGATGACCATCTGGTAGTCCAGTTGTGAGCCTATGAATGGTGGTCATGAATTTGACCCTGAAGGGACACATGGCCAGCCCTTTCTGAAGCAGCCAAGCAGAGTATTATTTGGTAGTTGATATGCAATTACAGTGGCTCAGGTTTGTCCCATGTAATTTGCAGGACTGATATGGGTAACATCTTTAAATTTCTGGCCACTTTTTACAGTAGTCTTCCCTTTTGTAATAGAGAAAAGCAACATAGAGGTTACGCCTCAGTGAAGGAAAATCAGATAAGGGAGTGGTAGGGGACTGAATCAGTTCGCCTTTGACAACCTGATACGGTGCAGTTTCCTGACACCGTTAAGATGGGCTGATGACTAGAGGTAGGGCTCCCTTATATATTAAACATCTGTAAGTAATAGCAGGTGTAGACAGGAAGAAATAGAGGAGGAGAGAGGAAGTTTAGACAAGAAAGATTTTCATATCATTTGTGCATTGGCAGAAGTTGTCACCATTGAAAATCCAGCATGTCAATTTTGACTATTGAACTGTACTGAGACCAAGTTGTTTGAAGTAACAGAGCAAAACTTTAATGATAATGAAATCTGAGTCCCCGAAGGAAGATAGGTAGGGTTGCAAAAAACTCCACCCAAAGGAGTTTCTGCCTGCTTTGGCAAGAGAAAAACCCGGAAGGGCATAGGTAAGCTGTGAGACTTCCAGGATGGAGCTGAGAGACAGGAGGGACAAGATCACAGAGGATTAAGGAAGTTGTGCAGCTTAACAGGCTTCTCCTTGGGGGACGAACTAAGAAAATAAGGTTGTTGGCTCCAATAGAGGGAGAGGAGCAAATGTCTTAATAACTGGAGAGCTGTCCATATGGTAGGGCTCCAGAGGGCATAGCAGGCTCCTGAAGCAAGCAAGAAGCCACTTACTTAGTAGGTGAGGCACGATGGAGGTTGGGTCAGGTGGAGGGAATAGGCACATGACGAGGCAGACTCTAGAATTTGGAAATGAATATGATGGGTGACTGAAGTCAGGAGAAACAGATGGTTTATACACACCTCAAGACAGTCAAATCAGCAGCTTGAGTCAGCTTGAAATGTTGAGACATGGCATGGCTAAAAGTTAAGTATGGCAACTTCTACCAATGCTACTTGAAGACAGAGAACTAACTCTGGAAGGAAGTATTGTTTGGAGACATTTGTTTGTTAGAAGGTGGGACAGGGAGTGAGAAGAGAAGACAGTAATAGGTAAACCAAAGTTTAGCTTCTTTGATTTGTTTAAAAGAAGTTAAGCTACGGCAAGGGAATTCTTTTTGTATATGAGTGCATGGAGGTGTAGCTTGAATACTATGTTAAAGAAACATTGTTTTAAATTCTATCTTTGGTAAACTGAATCCAATGACTAGAAAGTCCAGAGATAAATTTTGCACTCTGACCTGACCATCAGAGGAGCCATAGCAAGCAGCCTTAGTGGGGGGTATCTTGATGTTAACAGTGGCAAAGAATGCAAAATAAAACCAATAAACACAGAACAATGACCACTCACATACTTAAAGAAGACCAGTCATAAATAAAACATGCAGTGGCCACTGTCATACATTCAACTTTTACTGAACAATTTCCATCTCTGCTCCTATGTTTATAAAGAAACTTAGAGATACTTCAGAAAACCTAGACCCATCTGCCTGCAGAAACAGACAGACAAAACTTTCCAAACAACCAGAATCAGGCAAGTAGGCTATATTTTGCCTTTTCCCCTTGATGGGTGTGAAAGGATTTGGAATTGGAGGAGAGGTGAATGATGTTTGGCTGTCGAGGGATTTTTGGTGTCCCCTTCTTAGGAATCCACCTGGGAAGCCAGCCAGTAAGGGAAAAGTTGTATCAGGTTGTGTGGTTTGGAGGAGGAGAATGGTGAGGTTTTGGTCAAGCAGATGGAGGGAGAAAACAAATAGAAATTCCTACTTTAACTAGAAAATTCCTTCTCAGCAAAGGTGATGGAGCATCTTGTTAACACAAGGAACTTGTGGGTAAGGGGAACAATCCTAAAAATATAGGATAAGACTGGTAAGACTGTTCCCCTATTCCAGGAATAGAGAGGAAAGATGGATTCCCAAAATTCCATCAGTACCGAAACTGGCTCTGAAGGAAGAGATGGATTGCCTAGATATCGTAATGGCTACCCAAGGCTCCCTGTTGGTGATAGTGTTGGTTGGGTGAAGGGAGCCAGGGGCCAACTCAGTCAACTATGGCCTGACGTTAGAGAGATTAGCTGAAGGATGATCTGGACTTGTTGTCCTCACATGATGAAGGACTTGAGGACAGTAATTGAACCAGTGTCCCTGTTGATGGCATTATGGGAATGGTTAGAATGGTGTATGAGGGTTTGAACAGACCCAGATCCAGTGACTCTCCTGACCACATCTGGAAGGGACCTTGAAGTTCTTGGGCTTTGTGTGCCTGGGCAACTGCTATGGGTGGCTGAAAGTCCTTACCCAGCCCCAGGTATTTTTGATTTTTGGCCTTTTTTGTTTTTTACCATGATATACCTCGAAGCCCATGGCTATGACTTCTACCTGTAGAGCCAGAGTTCCTTTCTCTAGATGTTTACGTTTGACCTTAAAATAAAGGAAATTCTGGGAGAAGTAGGTCATAAGGGATTGTGCTCTATCTAGGGTCTTGCAATCCAGATTGGTATATTGTAAGAGAACCTTTTTAAGGGGTTCTAGGAATTGAAACTGGTTTCTGTGTTTGTCCTGGTTGAACTCTTGGATTTTTTTCATAATTCTTGAAAAGCAGCTTTGCAGGGCTGGAGAGATAGTCCAGCGGTTAAGAGCACTGACTGCTCTTCCAGGGGTCCTGTGTTCAATTCCAGCAACCACATGGTGGCTTACAACCATCTATAATGAGGTCTGGTGCCCTCTTCTGACCTGCAGGCAGATATGCAGGCAGAATACTATATAGATAATAAATCTTTTTTTTTTAAAAAAAGAAAAGAGCAGCTTTGTAGAGACTGGCCAGTAGTCAAGTTATTAAACTGATCCATAGCAAGGATGCACCCTGGGTTATTGTAATTCCATTCAGGATCCTGGTCAAGGACTGTCTTAGCTTTGACTGGGACAGTGGAATTAGTTTGGTGGATTTTGCCTGCATGTGCCCTGTCCTGGTCCCAGACTTACCTGTGCTCCTTGGGGAAAAGGTTGTTTGTGAGAATCAGACGTGAGGTTGTAAGATTGGGTAATATACTGTCATTCTTTAATCAAGGTGGAAGAAGTAGCAGTGTAGGTCCCCAAGGTCTCTTCTATTTGAGAGTTTCCATAATGAGAAGGGGATATGTACTCTGAAAAGGCCATCACCCAGGCAACCTCCCACAAAGGGAGAACTGTGGCCAGTTTAGGCCAGTTGGGGCATGTAAAGGTGACCCTTGGTGGAGCTAGAGGACTAATAGATGCCAGTGGGTACCTGAATGGGTTGATTTGGGCAGCCTATCACTTAGGAGGCAGAAAGGGAGACCAAAGAGGCCAAAGTGGTAAAGAAAGGACTGTGGGTGGAGGCCAATAAGATGGAGGCTTTAAAGCATAATCAGAAATGGAGGAATCATCTGGCCTGGGCTTCATGGCTAGGAGGAGTTGTTTTTTCCTAGTTGGCTTACACCATGTGGTTACTTTTTTTTTAAGTTTTATTTTGAAACAGGTTTTGTTTGCGAAACAGCATTAGCCATCCTGAAACTCACTCTGTAGACTATGCTAGCCTAAAACCCACAGAGATCTGCATACCTCTGCCTCCTGAATGCTGGGATTAAAGATGTGCACCACCACCTCATAGCTATCTGGTCACTTTTAGTCATGGGAGTGAAATCACATGACAAAATCCACCCTTTCCAACCCTAACAACCATGGCTGCTAGCCACATTGCTCTCTCCCATTATGGGACAACAGGTAAAATGACAGCAAGCAACATGCTTCTTTTAAGGTTCTATATGTAAAATGGATGCATTTTTCCTATCAACCCAGGTATTATGAGCTAACCCTTTTGTTACAGCTTTTACAGGTTTTAAATTATACTCTATATGTTTACAAAATTTGAGATAAGATTTATACCTAAGCAAATGTTTTAGAGAGTTAAACCGAAGCCAAAAGAGTATGAGATAATTATCAGTAGTCCCCATGGGGAATGGTATGCCGCTTAATTTTGTTTTGCTCTCCTTTCTCTGTCACATAGTCATGTGGCTATACTGATAAGGGCTGGACATTTTGGAGCAAACCTTTAAATAAACATGCTTGGTTTTAGAGGAGGGGAGCCTAACTGAACTCCAAAGCCATCTTTTAGTTGAAATGGGACACCATAAAAAAATTGTCTAATGCCACTCATACCTAAAACCCAGTAAATATCTATAAAACTGAATTTAGTAAGCTGAGGAAATGAAGGCTTAGAGATAGGAAATACTTGAGCCCTGGCTAAAGACTGAAGATGCTGCAGGAAAGAGCTGAGAGACTACCAACTTTGGGTGTGTGCACATAGCAGTTGACCTGATCCTTTGCTTTTTCCCTGTCCTGCTAGGTTTGGCTTCTGGCTTCCAAATTGCATCACACTTACAGTTCCATTAACAATAACTGAAAAGTCATGTGGGCTGGAGGGGGAGGGGACAAACCTGACAAAAACCAATAGGGCTTGGTGCAGAGAAAACAGAAACTGAGTATGGGGAATCTTTCCATTTCCCTGATCACTAACAGAATTTGTAATGATCCTGGATATTGTTAGGTACTAGGGTGCTGTTAGTCAGCACTCTGGTTGATTGTTTAAGGGGTATTGAGACTAAAGTTGCTAGCAAAAGCAAGTAAATTTGGGACCCTTTTGGTCAGCTATCAGGTAGAAAGTCTGGAGATTTTCTAAAAGATGAATGAATGAGTAATGAATGAGAGGGTATGGGAAATAATGTTTCCATGGGTGAGAGAAGAGCATGGGATGAAAAATGTCACTGCTGCTTGCTTTCTCAGGTACCCGCAGGGCTCAAGGAAGACGTAAGCCATTCAATGTGTCCTTACTGCATTCAGCAGGGGTCATGGGCCTAGTCTGGCTAAGCTGAAGGAGAGAACTGGCACCTGGTACCAAGACTTTCCAGAAGGCTAGGAGTGCATAAGGTGAGGACAAAAACTAAACTTTAGGAGAGGGGTCTTATTCACAAAAGGAATTAGAAAATGGAGTCACAAAAGCCACAGCAGCCTAGAGGAGCTAGGGAATATGGGCAGCTCCAAACGGTAGATGGGAGAAGCCAGGAAGTGGTGCATGTAGTAACTCAGTTGGACCTAAAGAAACTGTAGAATTGCAGCTTCAAGGGTGGGGAGCCAGGGTTAGGGGAAGAGGGCCAGCCATAGCCTTCAAACTCAGGGTACCTTCATTCCCAAGAGTACCAGAGGGGTGCTTCATGAACAGTGGTCCCTTCATTGAACTCAGGGAAGCACTTCCACCAGTCAAAGTGGAAACACACTGAATTGCCTCTGGTGGATGGGTTGCCATGCAATCTGTGAGCCAGAAGATGAGGATGAGTCTGTTGCAGGTGAGCCTGAGGTGAGGGATACTGTTCCAGTGCAGTTTAGACCCCAGGGGAAGTGCACCAATGTGTTACAGCTCTTAGGTGAAAGGCTTCCCTAGTGGCATTGTGAAAGCTCTGAGGGGAAAGGTTTCCTGAATTGGAAGTGTTACAGCTTAGATGGGGAAGGATTCCCAGTGCAAATGTTACAGCTCTGCTCCCGTGGGGAAGGTTTCCTCAATTCAAGTGTTGAAGCTCTGGAGGGAAAGGTATTCTTGTAGTTGGGTAGCAAGGAATACCAGAGTCACACCACATAGCAAACCTCAACCAAGAGTTTTATTTGGAGGGAAAATAAAAGAGGGTGTCTGCTTCTGCTTGCAGGCAGGGAGGAGGAAGCAGTAGAGAGCTGAGCAGAAGTCAGGGTTTATATAGTGTTTCATGGGGGCGGAACTTTCCATGTGGAGATTTCCAAGGTGAGGATTACTGTAATGGCATCCCCATCCTGTGTATATCTTTTTTGAGTGTTCATATCAATATAAATGATTTCCATCACTTAAATTTTAGCATCTTATAAAATTAGGAAAATTGGTGCCTCTAGATTTGTGTCCAGATCTGCCTTTGATATTTTTGGTAGGTTCTTTAGATTTTTTTTACTTTGTTACTTTTCCCATTTCCTAAAATGATGCCTTCATGACTTCAATAAGAATGGCTTAGTATTTCTGCAGAGTTTTAAATCTCTCTTAATTGTCATCCTATTGATGTTACTTGCTCTTTCATCAAGCCAATACTCAATGGTTTTTATTGCATTGATATTAATAGATTTTTCTCATTTTCCTCTTCTGAAGATTTTTGAATGCTGTGCTTTCTCAAAATTTCATATCAACTTGGCATATTTTTTGTTTTTCAAAAATTCCCCATTCCTGTTTAAATGAATTGTTTAAAATTCTTAACTAAGTGAAAGTCACTATTTGATTTATTTTAATAAGAACATGAAAGCTGTGTGTGTCATTGTTCAAATGTAATATATGTGTTCTGATTTCCACCTGCTTTTTCTAGTCACACGTTTGTCAGTGAGTAGTTCAATTTTGCAGGAATGTACTAAACGAGTCATTTCTTACAGAACCACATGTGTAATATAGTTAGATCATATGTGAATTTTTGCTTGTATGATTGTCAAAGAAGCTGTGTGCAGCCTTTATGATGGCTGCATTAAGTTGGATTACCTTGACATTGTGTCTCTGAGCTCTTTCTTTCATGTTGTCTGCAGGATTTGTCATTGTAGAGAAATTTGAATATAGACCTTGACTTGACAGAGAGAGGATTTTGGTGCATATTAGGCATACTTATTTTTAAAATACTGAGTTTGTTTTATTTTTTTCTTATACATTACATCTCAACCACAGTTTCCCCTTCCTCCTCTTTTCCCAGTCCCACACCACCTCCTCTTTCTCACAGATGCTCTTCACCTTTGTTTCCTTTGAAAAAGTAAAATTACAGGCTACCCAGGCATATTAACCAAACACAGCTTACCAAGTTAAAGTAAGACTAGGCACAAACCCTCATATCTAGACTGGATGATGCAAACCAGTAAGAGGAAAAGTTTCCTAATAGAAAGTAAAAGAGTGTCCCAACACCACTGTTAGGAGTTCACCAAGAATATCAAGCTGGCCTGTTTTAACATGTATGCATAGATCCTAGCACAGACCCATACAGTGTCAGTGATTTTTTTGCTTTAGTCTCTGTGAGCAATTATGAACTGTTGTTGATTCTGTGGGCTGTGTTTCATGGTGTCTTTGACCCCTCTAGCTCCTACAATTCTTCCTGTGCCTCTTTTGTGGAGGTCCCCTGGCTCCACCTAATGTTTGGAGGTCCCACAGGTCTCTGTATCA
>LOJH01015837.1:24313-37479 GCA_001685095.1 Ellobius talpinus | reverse complement strand
GTGTGTGTGTGTGTGTGTGTGTGTGTGTGTGTGTGTGTGTGTGTGTAGAAAAAATCTGATAGACTAGGGAGAAAAAAATGTAGCCACTTTAATAGCTTGAAGTTTCAACATCCCTCTGTCAAAACTGAACAAAAACTAGAAAACTAGTAAAGACACAGTTGAACTCAATAACAATCAATCAACATCTGTAGTTATCTTCCCAACACTAACAGAGTATGCACTTTTCTCAGGCTCATATGGAACAGTCACTAGAATGGACCACATTCAGAGCCATATAATGCACTCCTCTAAGTAGGAAAGAATAGAAAACACAACCTGATCGCTCAGACCATAATCAAATCAATGATAGGAAGATAACTGGACCATCCCCAAAGACATGAACATTGATTGGCAAAAATTGATTGCTTTCCTAGATACCAGTAGCAAGCAAGCAGAATTTGAAATTTAATGTCCAGTTCTATTTGCATTAAATTTCTAAAGAAGTGCTCAGGTGTTTATCTAGCAAAGCATGTACCATTACAAAGGTAGAAAACTAGAAACACTGATGAGATAAATCAAAGAACTAAAGAACCAATATTCTTGGATAGCAAGATTCACTAGTCAAGATGATGGTTCTTCCCACTTGACCTGTAGAGTCAGTGTAACTCAAAGCAAAATACTAGCAAATTATCATTGGTGAATATTGACCAACTGACCCTAGAGTTTAAATGGAGAACAAAATATCTATAATTAAAAGCATGCTGTTGGAAGATGAGAATAAAGTTGGAGGGTTTTAGAAATCATTCTGAGGTTAAGAGCTCTTCACTTTAAGTCCTCTTACAAAGGACCCAAGTTTGGTTCCCAGCACCCACACTGGGGCTCACAAGCACCTCTAGCTCCAGTACTAAGAGTTCTGAGCCCTCTTCTAGTCTCTGCTAGCTCTTGTTCTCATGTGTACATCCTCCCACACAGACACAGACATACATACACATAATTAAAAATGAAACCAATTTTTTTTAAAAAAAGAACTTTCCTTGTAGCAGAAGCAACCAATAGTCCTACCCAGCTATGATCTATGATACCTATGAATTGCCACAATACCAGCTTGGATGTGTGTGTGTGTGTGTGTGTGTGTGTGTGTGTCCCTAAAGGTACAATAATGGCACCCATCCCTTGGCAGTAGCCAACATCTTTCTAATTGGACTAAAGATATGCTCAACAAGAGGAAAATCAAGTCTGCTACTGAAAACTTAGCCAACTTCCCAGGGCTACTGAGGTCCTGGATCCTAGAGGTTTCCACTACCACTTTCCTAAACCAGCATAATTTCTAACTTCATTCTAAATATTTGTCCTTATCCCACAGATAAGCATAGCTAATATCCCTTAATAAAATGTCTCTTTGCAACAGGTGGAGACCATTACAGAAGATTAACAACTGATCAAAATGTAGAGGAGTAATTATTGTGTGTTGCTCAGCCCCAACTGACCCATCTGAGCCACACTTTCTTCATCCAAGGCTGGGTAAACATTGATAAAGAGAAGGAGGAAAATTGTAAGAGGCAGAGGAACAGGACACCTTCTGTGAGACTGTGTTTCCTAGAAATGTCAGGGACACCAAGGAAGTCTCAACAACATGGCTGCCTAAATGAGGATTATACCAACAGACATGCTAACATGGAAACCCTAACCCTAGATAAAAACTACAGGAATCTAAACAATGTTGAGGCTGGGAGAAAATAGTCTTCACCAGGGAAGAGGACCCAATTGATTATCCAATTGATTATCCAATACCAATTCTTAAAATCATACAAGTAACATTATACAGACTTATCAGAGTCTATTTATATATTTGGGAATAAATATGTACATCTGTGAAATGATTAAAAAAACATAAATTTGATACATGATAAGTGGAAGTAACATGTGAGTGGTTGAAGAGAGAAAAAGAAAATGATATAATTACATTTTAATTTTAAAAAATCAAAGAACCAAAGTTAATGAAATGATGGCATCATTTAACTTCAAGACATGCTATATAACCCCACAGTAATTAAGACATCACAGTACTAGAGAAAGAACAGAGAAGCAGATCAATGGAGCATAATAGAGAGCCCAGAAACAGAGCCCCATAATCACAGTGAATTGATCTTTAACAAAAAAGCAAAGGCAATACAATGGAGAGAAAATGATCTTTCAACAAACTCCACTGAGCCACCACTGGGTATTTCCATGCAAAACAAACTGATACATGGACTACTCATTCTTAATTCAGTATGAATCACAGGTTTAACATTTAAACATGAAACAGTGAACTGCCAGGAGATAAAATCTGGATGATGTTGAGTTAGGTGATTATTCCGGTTTCATTTCTGTTGCTATGGTAAAATACACTTTTAAAAAGCAACTTAAGGAACTAAAAAGATATCTCAGAGGTTAAGGACTTTGCCTGTTCTTCCAGAGGTCCTGAGTTCAATTCCCAACAACCACATAGTGGTTCACAGCCATCTATAATGAGATTTAGTGCCTTCCTCTGGAATGTAGGCACACATGCTGGTAGAACCCTGTATGCATAATAAATAAGTAAATCTTTAAAAAATAAAAGGCAACTTAGGAAAGAAAGAGTTAATTTTAGTTCACAATTCTGGGTTACAGTCCATCACTGCAAGAAGTCGAGGCAGTGAGAACTTGAAGCAGATAATGACATCACACCCACAGTCAAGAACAGAGAAAAGCAAATGCCAGTGTGGTGCTCAGATTACTCTCCATATGCATACAGTCCAGGATTACACACACACACACACACACACACACACACACACACCTAGGGAATGGTGCCTCCCACAGTGGGCAATCCTAAACAGACATGCTCAAAGGCCAACACAATGTAGATATCCCCTCATTGAGATTCTCTTCCCAGATGATTCTAGGCTGTGTCAAGTTAACAGTTCAAACTATCATAGTAGTGATAATTTGTGTATACCAAAGGATGACCCATGAAAGAAAGAAAGGATGGGTAAATTGGACTTCTTTAACATTAAGTAAGCCTGGAATGATGACTCAGTTGATAGGGTATTTGCCTAGCATACAAAGTGCTGGGCTTAATCCCCAGTTCCACATAAACCAGGCATGATGGTAACCCCAGCACTGGAGAGGCAGACAGGAGGATCCCTGGGGCTCACTGGCCAGCCAGCCTAGCACAATTAGTGAATTCTGGTGACTCCTCTGAAACAAAAATAGCTGAAGAATAACATCCTGTGTTGACTTCTGGCACCCATGTACATGTGTACACCCGCCTTCCCACACCCTTCCACACACACAAACACATTAAACCAAAACCAGGCAAGTGGTTACTAGCAGGTTAGAATCATAAAGGGTTAGGCAGGCAAGTGCAGTTCGTGGGATTTTTAGGTTAGTGAAATCTTCCATATTAAAAACACAATGTTGTATACATATTATAAGCTTCTATCGAGCCTTGGAAAGCACAACACCAAGACTAGATGTGAGTGCAAGCTGTGGACTTTGGGTGACAAGGATGTATGAATGTAGGTTGGCAATTTTCCCCAGGGTACCACTTGGGGTGTGGTTCAGGAATGAAGGCGAGGGTAAGGGCTAGATACTTCTCTGTCTTCCTCTCAATGTTACTCCGACTCTAAAACTATCCTAAAATAAATCATCTTTTTTTAAAGTCACTTGACATTGGGTTTTGGGGAATACGGATAATCCCAGATAATCTTCTCACTTTAGATTCCTAAATTTAACCTCATCTGCCAAATACATAACATTCATATGTACTAGAGATTTGATGTGCACTTCTTTCAGACATTCCTTCTTTTTGTTGTTTTGTTTTTGTTTTGTGAGACAGGGTTTCTCTGTGTAGCCTTGGCTGTATTGGAACTTGCTCTGTAGACCAGGCTGGCCCTTTTATTTTAAACTAAGCACTGCTAAGAAGTCATGTGGAATATATGTCAACATTACACCCCCAGGAAAGGAGAGCAGTAATATACCATTTCCCAAGATTTATGGTTCCACATGGGTGTCACAGTGAAAGTAATGAAAGTAGGAAGCATCAGCCACTCTATAAGGGCATTAGACAGTGGGGGACCAGAGAGGTTTCTGGGCATAAAGCACTTACCTTACAAATGTGAGGATTCAAGTGGGACTCCTAAAGCCTAGATTTAAAAAAAAACACCATGAAAGTACATCCTTGAAACCCATCACTGGAGAACTGGAGTCTGGAGGAGTCCGATCCTTCTACCTTCACTGACCATCCAGTCCGTCATACTCGGTGAACTCTAGCTCCAGTGAGAGACTATGCCAGAAAAATCATGGTGAACGGCTCCTGAGAAATGACATCTGAGTTCCTTCCCTCGGGTTGTGACATGCACCCTCACCTACACACACATACGCAAACACACACACACAAGCACGTGCGCACACACACACAAACACACACAGGTCCTTAACCTTACTAATCCTTAGCAATAAAAAGCTGAGCCATAATGAGATACCACCTCAACTGAAGTATGCAGTATGAGGACATCCATTCAGAAGGCAGAAAATAACAAGCACTGGACAGGTGCAGAGAGATTAACAGCCATATGCCCTTAGAGTCAGGGTATAAAATCATGCCAGGATTAAATAAAATAATAGTAATAATTGTTTTAGATTACAAATCTAAGCATCCATCAAGATGATTCAGTGAATAAAGGGGCTTGCTTCTCAAGCCTGGAGACCTGAGTTCAATCCCTAGGACCTGCGTAAAAGTAGAAAGAAAGATCTGACTCCACAGAGCTGACCTCTGACCTCCACACATGTGCTCCCACACTGTCTCTTACACACACACAGAGAGAGAGAGAGAGCTAATTTTTAATTAATTTTTTAGAATTAAGATGGGCTAAACAGATATGAGGAAGGGACAAAAGGGATCTAATGACTTTTAACAATCTGAATGGAATCTTTCCATTTCTTCTTTAATCTATAAAATCTTACATAGACTATATTAAATGTGTCCTTACATATACACGTCTATTACAATGTTTAGGATCTTTCATTAATGTACAAAATGAAACCAAATTAGATACCTATATTTGTGTCTTTTCTTTGCAATCCAAATCTCTTCAAGATATCTACAATAATTCTAATTTATTTTTTCTAATGCCTTCATGTTATTCCCTAGTACAGCCGTATCACAATTTATTCAGCTAGGTCTAGACCTTGATAAGAAATCAATTTATTTCTAGCCCTTAAACAGCTAGTGTTGAGCTCTTTGAAAAAAGGAGACTGGAAAGAACAAGGATTTTTTTTAACTGTTTAGAAATTTCATACAGGCATATAATGTCTTTGATCAAGTCCACCCCGTTTCTCCCCCTCCAATTTCTGCTGTTCCCACCACTGTTTCCTCTCAATTTCATGTGTTCTTCTTGTAAACCCACTGAGTTTACTTAGTTTTCCTGCATGTACATAGATAGGCTTATCTACCGGAAGATGGGTAGCCTCTTGGGGACAGCATCACTAAAGGAAATTCGACTTTCCCTTCTCTAGCAGCCATTAATCACCAGTAACTCCTCAGATGGGGTGAGACTTCACAAGCCTCTTCGCTGTCTATGCTGGGACTGTATCTGGCTTGCTCTTGTTGCAGGTCCTGTGCTTGCTGTCATAGTGGTAAGTTTGTGTATGTGTCGGACCTTGTCGTGTCTAATATTCTTTTGCTTCAGACGTCCACTATCTCAGGTCTAACAATCTTTCTGCCTCTTCTTCCGCAATGAGTCCTGAGCTTTGGAGGTGGAGGGAGGGAATACACAAGTCCAGATATAGGCTGTCCTCGAACTCAGAGATCTGCCTCCTCTGACTCCCGAATGCTGGGATTAAAGGCATGCACCACCACTGCCCCACCACTGCCTGGCGATGTGGCAATGCTTGGGGTCTTGATGCTAAGACGCAAAGGCTCACCAGAAACCACACTGCCGCATTGTTCTCCGAAGACAGAGGTGGTCCAGGGGTGGAGGAATGCTATGTCAAGTGTGAGAATGTAATGTTATAATCCACAGCAAATACTGCTTAGGCCACAGTACCTACTGCAGGTCTTCCAGTCTGACAGATACCAAGAAGCAGTCCACTGAGGCTTCTGTGTGTCTCTACTTAACAGACTTCCAGGGGGCAGGGTTTCTCACCTAGGGGAGGGGTCAGTTTATATCAAAAGGGTGGGTGGCCACATGCCCTACTCTCCATTTATTTCCCTATCTTCTCTCTAAGACCTGGCTGGAGGATCCTACAATGAAACCACCCCTTCCATTAGGGCGCTATGAGAAAAATCCCACACACAAGGTTTGTGGATCCTGATCCATCGTCAGAGCGCTCATCATGTTGTCTGTGCTGGTGCTCAGGATTAAGCTCTCCTCAGATCCCCACCACACTATTGTCTGTGTGTCTGCCCATGATGTAAATAATTATTTTAATGAATTCCATACCCAAACAATCTACCTGAGGGTCCCCCCTTGAACCTGCATCCAAGACTTTTCATAAGCAGAGGGCATTGTCTCGGGATACCAGCAGCAGACTAGAACCTGAACACCGGTGGAACACCCTGGAGAGACCCAGAAATCACTGGTGGAGGCAGGTTATAGCTCTCACTACTCTGCCTATGACATTTTCAGTCACCCCACAATTTGTGTAACTGGGCTTTTGCAGGATGGGAACATCCGGGTTGAATGTGATCGGCTCCTAATGTTTTTTTCTTTTCAATGAAATGAGGGTGAGCATGTTTGCCTGCTGAATTCAGGGATCTGACACCACTGAGATGATCACAGGGCTCTACATTTAGCAGAGCAGCCTAGAGAATTGCATAAGCAGCTTTATACCTCCTCAACAATAAACTAAATCTGGCAGGCTGGAGCACCAGGGACATAAATGGCAAGTGTGTCAATGATAAAAGAGTCCAAAAACCTAGGGAGAGAGAAAGTTCTAGGGAGTTTATTCTCTTTCACTGAATCTTAATTCTCCACTTTATTATCATCCAGTTCAAATTAAATTCCCAGGGCTGGAGAGATGAGGGCTCAGATGTTTAGAACGTGTTCTTTCTCACAGAAGAACCGTGTCCAGTTCCCAGCACCCACTTCAGGCAGCTAACAATTGTCTGGCACTCCCACTCCAGGGGCATCTGACACCCTCTTCTGGTCTCTCCTGGCACTGGGGCTCATGCACACAAACAATTATAAATAAAATTAATCTTAAAACAATTAAATTCCCCAGAAGGGACTTCCTGTGGAAGAACTAGGTCCAGAAGAGCCTGCTGTACACCAGCAGCCTGGACTGATTCTTGAGTTCACAGTACGCTGGGCTGCCAACAGAAGGGTGAAGTGGCTACTCTGGGAACTGGGTCTGCAGTGCTGCCAAGTCATTTACATACTAATTTCCATAGCTCTGTATTCTGTTTCCACCTGATTTGGTTCTTCTTATGCATTCAAGACATAATTACAACATTTTAGTTATCATTAAAACTCAGAGTTCAGAGAAAAAGACAGGGCAGAGTGAGAGAAATCAGTATTAATTTCTGAAGTGGCCACAGATTTTCCTGCCCCACCATCTGCTCTACTGACAGTCTCCTCTTTTCAATGTGAAGCTTGTTTCACAGGCCTCAGGGCTCAGTGATGCATACAGACAAATTCAGAATTACCCCCTTCAGAATTTCACTCAACTCTCCCACCCACCCCACATACCCTTCCAGTTCATTCCCTGCCCCCCTCCCCCCAGCACTTACTCTTCTGTTTCCCCAGCTCTCTCTATTTCCCACTATAAACACTTCCCAGTTTTCACACTTATTGCCCTACCTAATCCAGACTCCCGTTCCTGGAGCTGGAGAGGCTCAATGGTAAGAGTGCTAGCTGTTCTTGAAGATGACTGGAGCTCAGCTCCCATTGCTCACATCAAGTAGCTCACAGCCAACTGTAACTCTAGCTCCAGGGGCTCCTGTTGTAGGAAGACAGCTTGTTCATTTTCCTGGCCACCCACACTCCCGAAATGATCATACAGAAACTGTATTATTTGAACCACTGCTTGGCCAATCACTTAAGCGTATTTCTAGCTAGCTCTTACATCTAGAGTTAACCCATTTCCAGTATTTTATATTTTACTACAATGCTTGTTGCCTACCAGCAAGGTTACAGCATGTCTGTCTCTGGCGACGGTTCCATGCCTTCTCTCTGACTCCACCTTCCTCCTCCCAGCATTCAGTTTAGTTTTCCCAACTAGCTCTGTTCTATCCTATCAGGCCAAACCAGTTTTTTTTTTTAATTAACCAATGGTATTCACAACACACAGAAGGGAATCAATCCCACATCAGGCTCCAGCACTTGTCTGGCCTCTACAGGTATCTGCACTCATGTCCACAAACCCACATACTGACACATACATGTACACACAAAGCAAAAGAAAATCTTTTTTAGAAGAAGTCTCTTATCAGACACCCATATCTAACAAACAAGCCTCCTACCACTAACCCATCCAATTAACACAGAAGCGTTTCCTGAGGGTGAGGGTTACGGGCAATGGCAATTACTTTTTTCTTTGGAATACATAATGTTCAAGGGATATGGGTTGCCTATAAATACTGTTCAAGGGATTCTGCCATGGCTTGGTCAGGCCGGCAGTATGTGTCGCACAGAAAACAGCTTCCTAACTCAATGACCTGGTCTTACATCTTTGTGTACTCTTGGTATGGTCTTCATTACGCAAAGGAATGCTTCGAAAACACAAAGATAATCTTTCGCTCACTTTCAGAAAGCTCTTTAGTGGCCTCTATGCAGCGCAGAACAGCAGAAGAGGGTCAATGCCACTGAGAATCCGTGTCCCACTTCTCTCTCTGAACTCACCTCTCACTCCCTGTCCCCTTCACTTCCTCTGACACACACCTCCATGCAGGCACACACACATCACAGCCTCCTGCTAGTTCATCATGGCACTGTGCACACACTGAGCTCACACTGTGGAGGATCCAGACACATGCAATCCAGTTCACCTGCATTTGCCAAATGAAAAATGGTGAGGATGTTTGTGTATCTTTGAGAGGCGCCTGGCCTGTAAAGTTGAGCTCTTTCTCACTGGGGATTCAAGAGCTTTCATTTTCCTTCCATTAAAAAGCAATGGGTGTAGCGTGTGGCTCAGTTGGTAGACAGCTTGCTTGCTAGGCACAAGCTATGGGTTTCAGCCTCGGTGTCACATAAGCCTGGTGTGGCGGTGCATGTCTGTAGTCTCAGCATCAGAAAGGTAGAGGCAGGAAGACCAAGAGTTCAAAAACTTTTTTTGTTTTAAACATAAAATAAATAAAAATGTTTTTTAAAAAAATAAAAATAAAAAAAACAGTGGGAAGGGGGCGAGGCTAGAGAAGCAGGCCTTGTGAGCCACCTGGTATGGAGGCTGAGAACCAAACCCCAGCCTCTTTGCCAGAGCTGCAAGTGTTCTTAACCACTGACCCAGTCTCCAATCCCTAAGAAATATTTAAAATGACAGCAAAACCCCAGAGTCCTAGTCGGCTGCTTGGGTTTCTTGATCTCCAACCCCAGGCTTAGAAGGATGCCAACAACCAAGGTACTGAGATCCTAGTGTGAGGGTAATTCCTTTCAACTCCCAAGAGGTGAGACTAAGTACTGGGGCCAAGGGTTGGCAGAGAGGGTGCAGACCCCAGTGCTAGCTCCTTTTAACTTACATATATGTTAACACATAAATTCTTTTGTTTCTGAAAAAACCATATATGAGTGCATATGAATTTATATATAGTTTACATATAAGCTTTTATAAATTCACATGCACATATATAAATTTAAATATAAACTATATATAAATTCACACACTCACACACATACACACACACATATATAATTTTTTTCAGAAGCAAAAGAATAAAGCCACGCCATAGTGGCACACATCTTTAATCCCAGCACTCGGGAGGCAGAGGCAGGCAGATCTCCATGAGTTCAAGGTCAGCCTGGTCTACAAGAGCTAGTTCCAGGACACTCACACTTGTTACACAGAGTAACAAAACAAAAAAACAAAACAAAACAAAACAAAAACAAAACAAACAAACAAACAAACAAACAAAAACCAGAAGCAAAAGTATAAAGTTCCCTCAAGTCCCCTGGCTTCATTATCAAGTGGTGACAACTGTGCTGAACTGGTTGTTCTTCAGACTACCAAGAATCTCAGGATATTACAGCAAATATAAAGAATATGTACTATCAAGAGGGTTTTTCATATTTCAGATTTTTTATACTTTTCAATTTGGAGGACCGTTCCACAACTTTTTTATACTTAAAAAGCTTTGTTGCATTTTAATTTACTCATTATGTGGTCGGGTGATTCATGCCAATAGCCTCTCACTGAGTGGCTATTGTGGCTGCCACCTCTACCTTCCCAGCTCTGACATTATAAGCATGTTCTACCATTGCCCTCTTTTTCTCATGGGTTCTAGGACTCAAATGCAGGTCCTCATGCTTGCAAGACAAGTATTTTACCTACTGAACAATCTAATCTCCTCAGCCTTAAATTCAACATATATATGTGTATGTATATATATATATGCATATGTGTATATATTTATGTGCATGTATGTATGTATATACTTTTTCCTATATTGCTATTTTGGATCTATTTTTGAATTTTATTTATTCTTTCACAATTTCATATATATACAAAATGTACTTTGATTGTATTTCTCTTTACCTTCCCTCTTCCATCGAGCCCCTTTCTCTTCCCCACAATCCCCTTCTTTGCTACTTTGACATGTGCATGTCCCACTATATTTAATTGTGTTGCTCATATGAGCATGAGTGGGAGAATTTTTACTTGAGCAAGAGCAACTTATCAGTAGTTGCAGTACTGAAGGACATAATCCATCCTTCCTCAGCCACCATTAATTACCCATAGCCCCTCAGGGAAGGACTGGGCCTCAGGAGCCCATCCTCCATTCATCATGGAACTCACCTAGTACTTTAACATCTAGCATATTCTATAATACAGTATTTCATAGTATATCTAACTTACCACAGACTTGTAGACACTTAGGATATCTTCACAGCCATAGTGTCAGGACAATGAATATTCAAGGTCAGGAATGTTACCCCAGTGTTCCCCAGGTTTCTCTCACTTACCCAAGCCACCTATGATAGTGAACTACTCCCCAAATGTGTGCAGAGCCTCTTGTTTGTTGTACCACCCTGAAGAAGGTGGAAGGAAAACAGCCATGAGCTGGGCTCAGGACAGTGCTGGAAGGTAAAACACATCCAAGAAATCCCCTTCTGCAACAGTGAAAAGAAACCTTAAGGAGGGCTGGAGCTATGCCTCAGTTGGTAAAGTGCTTGGAGGACAAGCATGGGGACCTGAGTTCAGTTCCTGGAAACCACATAGAAAAGCCAGCGATGTGGTCCACGCTTATAATCTAGAGCTGGGGAGGTTAACATAATTACAGGCCAGCCAGTCTAGTCTACTTGGTGAGTTCTAGGCCAGTAGAAGATCCTGCCTTTTTGGAAAGATTCATGATGCTTGAGAAAAGACACCAAAAAAGGAAAGACTGATGTGGGATGTCTTTCTGTACACTATGAATACGTGTTCTCTCATTGGTTGATATAACCTTGATTTGGCCTATAGCCAAGCAGGATATAGCTAGGAGAGAAAGCCAAACTGAATACAGGGAGAAGAAGGAGTTGAGAGAGACACCAGCAGTCACCCAAGAAACAACTTGCCACAGCTACATGCCAATACATAGATTAATTGACATGGGTTAATTTAAATGTAAGCACTACCTAATAATAAGCCTGAGCCATTGGCAAGCATTTATAAGTAGTATTAAGTCTCTGAGTGTTTATTTGGGAACTGGCAGGTGGGAGAGAAAGCTCTGATTACAAAAAGAACATTGTTTTTTGGTCCATACATACACAAAGAAAGTCTGTCCCTGGATTCCTCATGACCAGTCCCCCAAATCCTCCCGTGAAGGACTTCTGAAGCCTGTAGGAGAGTCATGCACTCGCATATGTACTGATAGGGGCTGGCTCTTCTGATAGTTCTCACCACTAAGTGGAAGATACCATGAATATTAAAGTTCCCATGACACATTTATCTAATGAGTAAAAGTGAGGACATGACTGTAACTAGAGGTTTCTCTCTCACATGCCAGTTCCAAAATAACCATTCTAAGGCTTGATATTAATTACAAACTGTTTGGTTGATGGCTCAGGCTTCTTACTAACTAGCTCTACGTATAAATTAACCCATTTCAAATAATCTGTATATCGCTACATGCCCATTGCTTACCGGTAATACTCTGACATCTTACTCCTTCAGCAGTTGCTAGCATCTCTCCAACTCTGCCTTCTTTTTATCTGTATCTTTGTTTGGACTTCCCACCTGGCTCTATTCTGCCTTGCTACTGGCCAAAATAGCTTCTTTTTGTTTTGTTTTGCTTTGCTTTGCTTTGCTTTTTTTGAGACAGGATTTCCCTGTGTAGCTTTGGAGCCTGTCCTGAAACTAGCTCTTGTAGACCAGGTTGGCCTCAAATTCACAGAGATTGGCCTGCCTCTGCCTCCCGAGTGCTGGGATTAAAGGTGTGCGCCACCACGGTACAGCCAAATCAGCTTCTTTATTAACCTGTGGTAATAAAACATATTCGCAGCTTACAGAAGGGCCTCCCATATCATATGACTGTTCCTAAGTTGGGGAGGGGGTTTTCCACTGTAGATATGAGGAAGAGAATAGCCAGAGCCATCCAAAGGAGTCTAGAAGAGGGAGAGAGAAAGTAGCAGATTAAACATGGGAAGCAGAATAGACAGGGCCATGACAGGAAAGAGGGGAAGAGTGAGAGAGGAAGAGAAGAGAGAGGGAACCAGAAACGAAGAAAAGCTCAGGTACTTGTGAGGATGAGAGAGGCTGGAGGCCAGTGTGTGCTCTGGTGTGTTAAATAAGCACCATAGTTACCATTTGTCCTGAGTTTCTTTGGGACCTGACAATTAATTGTTTCTGGTTTTCTAAATAAAAAAAAAGTTAAGTATATGGTTGCACTATGTAGCCCAGGCTAGTACTGATATAGAACTCATTGTGTATCCCAGGCTTGACCCTCCTATCTTCCCAACTGCTGGGGATTAAATTACTAGTGTGTGTGTGTGTGTGTGTGTGTGTGTGTGTGTGTGCGCGCGCGCGCATGT
>LOJH01015837.1:0-14067 GCA_001685095.1 Ellobius talpinus | reverse complement strand
TCTCTCTCTCTCTCTCTCTCTCTCTCTCTCTCTCGTGTGTGTGTGTATGTGTGTATGCACATGAAGGCCAGAAGGCAGATCCTCTGGAGCACCTGACATTGGTGCTGGGACCCACACTTAGGTGGTAACGAGAGCAGCAAGGGCTCTCAATGCTGCTGAGCCATATCTCCAGCTCCTGATGGTTGCTGTTTGGCTGGTTGGGGTTATGGCATGTACCACCATGCCCAGTTTATGCAATGCTGAGGATGGATCCTTGTATGTGCTAGGCAAGCACTCTGCGAGCTGAGCCGCATCCACAGTCTGCAACCACTGATCTTTTTCCTGTCTCTGAGGTTTCGCCTTTTCCAGTTTGTCACAGAGTTGGAACTGTACGAAGGGAAGGAAGCCTTTTTACTTGGCAATATGCATTGAAGCTTTTCCGTATCTTCATTCTGTCGGCCATACTTGCCAAATGCCTGCTGTGCACCACACAGAGTCTCAAAAACTGGGATTCAGGCATGGAAAAATGATAAATTCCCTCAGCCCAACCACAGGACCAGGCTAATGATGTGGAAAGAATAAGTAACGAAGCAAATGAGAGATGTAGTCAAAGAGGGGAGCAGCACAGACATGTGAAATGGGGAAACTGGTTGCAGGGCTCTCAGGGCCTCTGTAAAGCCACACAGGTTGTCTGGCGCACTGAAGACCCACAGTGTGGTCGCTCACTGGTAGGTTTCGATGCTCCGATGACAGTTATAAAGCAGCAAGTTAACTGTGTATGCAGCCACCATGTGTAATTGACCTTAATTATATCTGTATATTCACTTGTATTTTAGGACCAGAAAGATGATGACTCAGCAGATAAGGATATTTGCCTCCTGATGACTTGGACGCAATCCCCAGGACCCACATAGTGGAAAAAAAACAAAACAACTCTCACAAGTTTCTTCTAACCTACACACACACACACACCACACGCACACACACATACACACCACATGCACACACACACCACATGCACACACACACACACACACCACCTTCCACACACAAAATACATAAATGCCTTTAAACCAATGACAAGAATGGGTCTGGGCAGATGGTTCGGTGGGCAAAGTGCTTGCTGCACAAGCATGAGGACCTGAGTTTGGGTCCCCAGAGGCCATATGCCCACCAAGGTGGCTTCTGTAAACCCAGGGCTCCCACAGCGAGATGGGAGGTGGAGTCAGATTGTAGAAGCTTATAGGCCAGCTAGCCTGGTGTGCACACAGCAGAGAAACTCTGCCTCGGACAAGGTGGGAGACAAGACTACTTTAAGGTTGTCTTCTGACTTCCACACATGTACAACGTGTGTGTGCACGCATGTATGTGTGCGTGTTTGCACGCGCGCGCACACACACGCGTGTGCGTGTGACAACTCCTGGCACATTTCCAGCGCCCAGGAACAGCTGCCTCAGGAGGCACACTGGTCAGCAGAGTAGCTGTTTCTCATTTTCACGCTGAAGTGTCTCCCTATCTTTTCAGTGCCATGAGGCTTATCTGGGGCCCGATGGTCCCAAGCAAAGAGGCTGTGATTTGCACTTCTCTCTCCAGAGGGATCGAGGACATGAAGAAAGCCAGAGGCACAAGGAGGCTCCTGCCACCATTTAGACTTGACCTTCCATTACTGGCACCCCCTACAGTTGGCAGACTCTCAGTTTATGTTGTAGAGTCTCCTCTCTCTCCCTCTGTCCCTCCATCCCTCCCTCCCTTCCTCCTTCCCGGAGTCTTTACTGTATCCTATAAGAGATTATGGACCAGAACCACCAGCTCTGCTTCCTGTGGTAGTTTGAATGAGATGTTTTTCCATAGTCTTGTGTTTGTACTTGGTCCCCAGTTGGTGATGCTGTTTGGGGAGGTTTAGGAGGATGTGAATTTGATGCAGGAATTAGTCACAGGGGTGTGGAGTAAGCTTTGACAATTCAAAGACTCGT
Source organism: Ellobius talpinus (assembly GCA_001685095.1). Lineage (NCBI taxonomy): Eukaryota > Metazoa > Chordata > Mammalia > Rodentia > Cricetidae > Ellobius > Ellobius talpinus. Next base: position 12,115 of record LOJH01015837.1, on the reverse strand, counting down.
GTTATATTCATGTTTGGTCTCTTCACTGGTGTTTTCTGTTAAAGACATGACCCCTCAGTTCCAGCTCCAGCTGCCATATCTGCCTTCTGCTGCCATTCTGCCCCCATCATTATGGACTCTAAATAAAACCTTATTTCTATAAGTTTGTCTTGGTCGTGGTGTTTTTATCAAAGCAATAGGAAAGCAATTAGAACCCTTTCCCAAATTCCCAGCCCTATAAATTTTCATTGTCTTAAACCACTGAATTTGGGGATAATCTGGTCTACAGCAAAAGGTAGAATTACATTTAGTAGAGACAACAATTAATTTTTTATTTACTGACTAACAGTTAACCAATCTGGGCTAAATTCTGGACAAGCCTTGGCAGGGTAATGCCTTATCCTTCCACAAGAACACCTTTCTATTTTAACAATGGAACCCTAGAGACTCAGCGCTCCAGCAGCAGGCAGAGGGACAGTGACAAGCTCTGCAGGCCGACTAGGGGACAAGTCCATAGGGAGGTTATTTTTGGCCAAGGGCTGGAGAGTTCTATGGCTTTCTAACCTTCACACAGCCAGCTGCCTGCACTTCCTAGAGCCAGTCCCTCCCCAGCCCTCCCAAGGCCCAAAGACACAATCCCTGCCAGAGGCAGGGGGGCTGGGGGCAGGGACCAGATAATGGCACCACCCTCTGAGTGACAGGAATATGTTCCTTCTTCTCTCCAGTTCCTAGTCTCCTTTCTTCTGCTGTTGGCCCCTTTGACTAAACAGTCCTATGCCCTCAGTGACTGAAGGTCACTCAGTCTCTCCTTTATCTCTCCCACCCAGGGGGTCTTTCAGTTCCAGGTAACTGCCTGCTGACACACTACTTCTCTCCTCTCTCTCTTTCTCCATTTCTTCTGTCTTTTTTGATATTTGATGCTGCTGCAGCAAATAAAAATGTGGAATTTGACAAAGTATTTCCTGAAAACCAAGGACTGCAAGGACTGGGTTCTAAGAGTGCCGGGGGAAGGCCAGGGGAGGAGATGGCTTAGTCAGTGAGGAGCATACTGCATAAGCCTAAGGACCTGAGTTTGGTTCCCAGAACCCATGAACAGTAGCAAATAAACACACACCTGTAATCCCAATACTGGGAAGGCAGCGTCAGGAGGGAGTCTGGAGTTTCCTGACCAGGCTTTGGGTTCAGTAAAAGACCCTGTCTCTGACACTAAGAGGGTAGAGAGTTATTGAGGGCAACATCAGAAGTGAAGCTCTAATTTCCATGTGCACATGCGCACACGCACAATGATGACCAAAACAACCAAAGAAATGAACGTAATAGCTAACCAAGCTCCTTGTCTTTGGGCCTAAGCCAGGATGGATGACTTGACTCCAGCTCCTCTTCCGACTCAAGGCTAAGGATTACTAATGGATGAATGAAGGAAACCCAATCATTTAGAAACGATTAATGGTAACGTCTCAAGCACACAACATTTCCTCTGCTTTTGCTAGCATCTTTCCCTTTAGACAGTCCATGTTTTCATCTGCTTTATGTATGCTCATGAATCTTGGCTAGGCCAGACAGCCTGGTAGGTAGAAGGCTTATTGTGTATGAGCGTGAGGACCTGAGCTCAGGTCCCCAGAACTCAAGGAAAGTCAGGCACAGTAGCATGTGTCTGTAATGTTAGTGTTGCTGAGGTGAGATAAGAGGGGAGTCTGGAGAATCTCTGAAAGCTCGAGGGCCAGATAGTCTGGTGTGTGGGGTGAATGGACAAGAATAATATGGGAGAGGAAGGACCGACACCTGAGGAGGCTGTTCCTCTTCCTCTGCCCTCCACACACATGAAGAGATGGGAGGGGAAGGACTAACACCTGAGGCTGTTCCTCTGTCCTCCACACACATGAAGAGATGGGAGAGGAAGGACCGACACCTGAGGCTGTTCCTCTGTCCTCCACACACATGAACGATATGGGAGAGGAAGGACCGACACCTGTGGCTGTTCCTCTGTCCTCCACACACATGAACAATATGAGAGAGGAAGGACCGACACCTGAGGAGGCTGTTCCTCTGCCCTCCACATACATGAAGAGATGGGAGAGGAAGGACCGACACCTGAGGAGGCTGTTCCTCTGCCCTCCACACACATGCACACACACACTACAGCACTCATTCAAAAACCCACAAACACACATGTACTCACACATCTGTATAGACATGTAAACATACATCACAAACACATACACATGTGAATCGTAAACAAATATGAACGCGTGTGTGAATCTTCCCTTCACTACTAATTCGAACAATTGCTTCGTGTCCTCTGACTAACTCCAAGTTCTGAGTTGTGTCTCCCTTAGAGACACTGTGGCCCCTGTTTCCTACACTGGATTCTAAAAAAACTCCCTTGTGAAACCAGGATGTTTGTAATTTTGAGGGAAGTGCCCCAGTGATGACATTGAGGGCTACTGCACAAACTCATAGCCTGAGGTAGTTGGATTTCAGTTCTGACCCAGCTACCTTCATTTTGATAACGTATTTTCACAGAGCTAAGGTTTTGGGGTGGCTGTAATAGAAAGAAATGTCACCCAAAGTTCAATGTGGAACAGAAAATGAAGACATCAGTTTCCAACCCAATTCCAGGTCTGATGTGCCATGTGACACCAGAGTTCCTAGTTGTTAGCAATTATAAGTTGAGAATGAAATGCTAATACTCAATTTTCTTTCAATTTAAGTGGTTTCGTCCCTCAAAAGGCTATAATTATCAGTACACAAATGCTCAATAAATTGATTTTCTTTTGGCCTCTGGGCACCGTGAAAAAGTTAGTGACATGCTGAGAAATCAAGGATCCGAGAAAGTTTAGAACGTCTATCGTTTCCAATGCAGTTGATCAGGTTGGAGCCTGAGCCAGACGGCCCTCACCAACTGGACTTGGCCTCCCAGCCTCAGAAGGTCAAGCAGACCGTGTACTGGTGGGAAGTGGGAAATGGTGATTCATTCGATATGGCTGCACTGGGAAAGGAGCAAATGAAGACGGCCTGGCTTCCCAGCCTGGGGAAGGAAATTTCCACAAGGCGGGGTGGGGGTGTTATCCTGAGTACTGCAGGAGTTCTGGGACTCTTCCTGGGAGGAGACAGGAGCTTTTCCCAAAGAAGAGACCTTTTCTGAAGTCCTGGGAGTGAGGGGATCTGGCTAATTTCCCCAGTGCTCTGTGGGAAAACAGAGAATGAGGGTGTAGGGGAGTAGCAGATGTGGCCAAGTAATAATGGGCCACAATATACCATCCTGGCAGAAATGAAGATATTCTAAAGAGACAAGTGTGATCCTCCCTTTGTTATCAAACTATTGTTGCAATGGTATCCAAGGAGTTGGAATTTTCCCAAATAAATCATGGTGCCAGAAAGACAGGAAGCCTGTCTCCTGGAAGGAGATTTCACACAGTTCTGACAACTTTTCAGACAACCTTACCAGAGAGTCTGGAACCAGACAATGATGGGTCAAAGAAGGGTAGGACCACACCTTGTGATCTGTAGCAGAAAGGGCTCCTGAGACTTTTTTTCTCACTGAGAACTGAAGATGGTTAATGGCGGCTATGCGGGAGGGACTCACAAGGCCCACCCAGAGGATCTATGGGCAGTTAATAGTAACTGGGGAATGGAAAAGCCATTTTCTTCAGTTCTGTACCACCCTAGGAAGATGTCAGTACTCCATTAGGTAATCCCATGCTCCTATTAGCAACCCTAATTAAACCCCTGGATCACCAAAAAGAAAAGAGGCTAAGTGGGCAATGAAAAGGGATTAGCAGGAGTGGGAGGAACAAAAAAAGGTAGTGGGGAAATATGATCAATATACACACTATGCACAGAGGAAGATGCCATCATGAAACCCATTATCACACATAGTTGATATGCGCTGATAATCATTATAAATATTTGAAAAATCTACACTGAAAATTTCTACACCATTTAGTTACAAAACAAACTACAAAAATCTCCCAAAGCTCACCATGCTTCAAGTGAGTTTGCAATTTCGTGGCAGGTTGCATTCATCACTGTCCTGGGGCTGACAGGCAGCAAGTTGGGCATGCCTAGCCAGGACCTGTCTCTCGTATTAGCATGGAATCATATTTTCTTCCTGTCTCATTGGTGCAGGTGGATTTTGCCATAGCCTAGAACCTGGCAGTGCTTGGGTCATGGCATGACTTTTGCCCAGTTAGATGAGAGTGAGGGGTGTGCCAGTGTGATGACTCTCTGGAGGAAAGTCCCCACAAAGGAGCTACAGGTGTTGCAGATGTCCCGGGGGCCATCTTCTTTGGTCCACATAGTCCTAGTACTTGGTAACACCCCAAAGGTCTCTCTATCACCCCAAAGGTCTCAATTACATAATATGTAATGACATAACAGTGCTTAGACTTCAGCTATGAGACCATTGATATCAAGTATGCTATTTAACATAGACAAGATGGCATGGGTCTAGAGGAATAGCTCATTCAATAAAGGCGAGATGGTTAAGCATGAGGACCTGAGTTTGATCCCCAAAACCCATTTTAAAAAGTGGGGCATAGTGGTACGTACTTGTAATCCCAGCATTGGGAGGATGGACAGGTAAATTCCTGAGGCTTGCTAGACAGTCAGATTAACTGCTTCATGAGTTCCAGGCCAATGAGAGATCCTGCCTCAAAAAACAAGGTGGGGCTGAGGAGGTGGCTCAGCAATTTAGAGCAATTGCTGCTCTAACAGATGACCTGGGTCTAATTGCCAGCACCCACAAGGTGGCTCAAAACTATTCTAATTCCAGTTCCAGGAACTCTGACACCCTCTTCTGATCACTGAGGGCATCAGGCGTGCATGTGGTACACATACATACATGCAGACATAACTTTCCTACATGTAAAATAAAACAAATCATGGTACGGCAAGGTGAATAGAGCCTAAGGGATGGCACGCAAGGTCCTCCTTTGCTCCCTACCCATGCTCATGATTGTGCACATGCACCAACTCACATATGTGCACACTCACTCACACACACACCCACACACACAGTAAAGATGACTCTTTAAGTTTCTTGTCTCAGGAGCTCACTTGAGTTGCCTGTGAATATGATTACCAACAGGTCTTCTTTGCCCAAAAACACAGCAGAGACTAGTTCATTTCTTAAGACACTGGCTCCCACCATGAATCCTGGATTCTACAGAGATTTAAGAGCTTAAGGGCTTCCAGACCCATTGAATGGGATCACTGTCCATGATAAATGGATCAGTGCAGTGGAAAAAGATACTAATTAAGCGAGGGAAACCCCTTTTAATCGGCATGTCTAAATAATGAGCATGAAGTAGTTTGCGGCATAAACGTGGATGTTTTGCAAGTATGTAAATCAGCCCAAAGTAGTCCCTGCCCCCAAGGAATGATTTTTTTTCCTACCGCTCTCATAAATCAATGGTAAGGTCAAAGGTACGGGTTTGTGTTTGGAGGACATTCACTGATATATTCAGGATCTTGTGTCCTGGAACAAAAAAGGTAGACCAGGGGAGCTGTTGCAAGTAACAGGTGATATGGTTTGTTCCAGGGCCCTTTAGGAAGTTCAGCAGGAAAAGACACCTGCAGCCAAGCCTGAGGACCTGAGTTCAATCCTCGGGCCCCACATGGTGACAAGGGAGAACTGACTCCAATAGTTCTCTGATCACACACACACACACACACACACACACACACACACACACACAGACAGAAATAAGTGCTTTTGGTTTGGGCTTTGTTTTATCACAGAGCTAGAAAGATGACCCAGAGATGAAGGGCACTTGATGCTCTCCCAGAGGACTAGAGCTCTGTTCCGATCACCCAATGGGGGAAGCTCACAACCATTTGTAATGCTAGTTGCAGGAGATCTAACAGCTCCTTCTGGCCTCCAAGGCACCCTCATGTATGTGTATATACAAACATGCAAACAACACACATATGTGTAAAATAAAAATAAGTATCTTAAAAGCAATTTCAGAATTGGAATTGCTGGGAAAGCTTGGAGGCTTAAAACCTTGGGCCCACGGGAGTTTTGGCACTCTATGGGCCATTTAGGTAGAGCCCAGACTTTCTGGTCTGAGGGTGGGGAGTTTTTCTCACACATAAGCTTATGGAGGCCTTGGTCTGTGGTTTCTAGCCTCTACCATATGCCTCTTCCTTTCTATGTTAATCTCAATGACTCTCTTCCCCACACCCACTGTCCTGCCAAAGTACCATCCCTCCCCATGGCCCCTGCTGCTGGGGTCTTTGATGTTTCTGATTCTCTATTCTCTAATTTTACTTCCAGTCTTTCTTGCTTTGCTCTCTTAGACCCTCTTCTGCCTTACAGCTTTTAAGCCCCGAATTTAGACATATACTCACATCTTGTCCAAAGACAGGATCACCTTCTTTAGAGACTCAGGTAAGGATGTGTGTTCTAGTGCGGTCCCCAGTGCCACCCACCCTGCTTCTCTTCTCTGAAGACCACATCCTGAGGGTGATTTTGAGCCACCATCTCCTGAATATAGAACAATGTCTCAAGATAGTTTAAGGTTGTCACAGCTGCGGGTAGGGATGAGGATGTTAGTGGGAGTCAGGGAATAAGGATCAGGGATGCTGAGAACTGAAAAATACAATTGGGTTTTTCTCTGGGATTCCAGCCCACAAATAATGACACAGAAACTAATTATTAATTATGAAAGTTAGGCCTTAGCTTAGACTTGTTTCTAACTAGTTCTTATAACTTAAATTAACGTATATTTTTAAATCTTCAGTCTTCTGTGAGAGGTGTTACCTCCTCTCCGTACTGCCCATCCTGCTTCCTCTGCGCCTAACTTCATTCTCCTCTTCCTTTCTCTCCCTGGAAATCCTGCGTATCCTCTCCTGCCTAGCTACTGGCCCTTCCGCTTTTTTATTACACCAATCACAGCAGCACATCTTCACACAGCGTACAAATGTTCCACAACAGAAAACAAATATGTATGGCTGTCCTATACCTACAACCCAAAGAATCATCCTGACCAACTCCAAAATGGCAGTGGTGCTGACCTTGAAAGCATCGCCCATTTAAAGGAAATTTTAAAAATTAAGAAAAGTTTTTACCTTAAATTATGTGTAGGTATGTGTCTGCATGTGGTTATGTGCACAAGAGTGCAGGTGCCTGCAAAAACCGATGGTGCCAGGTCTCCTGGAGCTGGAGTTATAGATGGCTGTGAGCCGCCTGATATGGGCAACTAGAAATAGAACTTGGTTCCTGTGGAATAAAATTATATATATATATATGTATGTGTGTGTATGTATATGTATGTATATATATTCATCTTATATATTTTATATACAAGTTTGTGTCCCTTAGAGTATGTATGTGTACTATGTGAGTGTGGGGGCCTTCTGAGGCCAGAAGAGGGGTTGAGGTACCTGGAACTGGAGTCACAGGTATTTGTGAATCTTCCAGTGTAGGTCTGGAAAAGCAATAAAGCCCACTTAACCTCTGCGCCATCTCTCTAGCCCCTTAGAGCATCGCTTAATGACTCTTCCCTGCACTGGCTCCAATTTCTCCTGCCTCTCCAGTAACCCCAGTGGATCCCACAGCCTTGTATAAGTCTCCTGCCTCCACCCCTCTCCCACCGTCCCTCAGGAGCCATCCCTTCCGTAGGGATTCCCCACTGGCACAGCCTCTGTCCTAATTCACTCCCAGTCACCTTGCTAAAACACCCTGACCCAAGCAAGCTATTTGTCTTACAATTCCAGATATAGCCGATCATTGAGGGGAAGTTGAGGCAGGAATGCAAGCAGCTGGCAACATCCCATCCAGAGTCAAAAGCGGAGAGAAGCAAACATGTATCTGCTTGCTTGTCTTCTGTCTCCTCTCACACAGGGCAGGACCTCAGCGCACGAAATGGTGCTGCCCACAGGCAAGGTGGGTCTTCCCACCTCAGCTAAGGGAAACAAAATCCCTCACTGGCATGCCTATAGGTGAATTCAGTCAAAGTGATCCTTTCTCATGTGACAGGTTTACATTTAAAATCTAGGCTGGGTGTGGTGATGCAAGTATGTAATGTAGCAACTTGGGAGGCTGAGGCAGGATGAAGTTGAGGGCCAGCCTGGTGAGTTCCAGGCTGTCCTGGGTGGTTTGGGTCCTGCCTCTTTAAACAACAACAACCAACCACAACTTGTTCTTTGCGGGGCCGGGGGGTTTCAAGACAGCATTCCTCTAACCTGGCTATCCTGTAACTAGCTTTGTAGGCCAGGATGGTCCCAAACTCTGCCTCCCAAGTGCTGGGACTAAAGGCATGTGCCACCACACCTGGCCCATCACAAACTCTTAAATAGACTTGGATGACAAAAATCAGTCCTCCAAATGGACATGGACTTTGTGAGACTGTAGCTTGCACACTTAATTCTCACCAACAAGAGTGCAAATAAGACCCTACGTCCTGAGAATATATGAATCCTTCGCCAGCTTTGCCCTGTACTTTTACCATTTGAAGTCACTTATGATTGTGCTAATAAATGAAAAATAACACCTGCTCGCCTCTCTCCAGCCACGTGGTGTCTTCCTCTCATCTGAAAGCGCTTTCTTGACCTTTGTTAGGTCACTTCTGACCTTGAAGGTTCAGCTCAAGGAGCCTTCTCCCCACACTCCAGCCCACTTCTGCCACGCCCTGCAGTGCTGGGTGAGCCCCTCCATCTTCCCAAGCTGTCCTGTCTCTAGGCACCTGTACCCACACTCACCACACAATGGGGACAGGAGTGCCAGGTTAGCTACGATAACTGAACAGAGATTCCAGTTCTGTTGTGCACTGTGAGACCCTAAGTGACCCAACGGCCATGTGTGCCTCTGCTCCTTACCTGTAAAGCGAGCTTGAAGTGTGCCTGCCTTAATACGGTGTAAGAACAAATTGTTTGCCGGCACCTGGCAAACAGTCGGCCATTCCTGTTGTCTACTGGTCTGTACGCCACTCATTTATAAACTGTGCAAGGCTAGAAATACACCCGCTCAGTCTGCAGCGGGTGGTTGAGAAACAGTAATCAGCCTTGCAGACTCCCTGAAATTAGAAACCAAGACAAATTTACAAGCTTGTTTTCTCCCCAATTCCTCTCTCCTCTTCCTTCCTTCCTCCTCTTCCTTTCCCCTCCTTGCCCTGTTTCCTCCCCTCTCCTCTTTCTTTTCCCTCCTCTCCTTTCTTTCTTTCCTCCCTTCTCTGTTCTCCCCGCCTCCTCCCATTGTGAACAGGTTTCCTCTGAGGTTAAAACAGCCCCCCCTTTCTTGGTGGGAAGTCCACTGAGCTACAGAATGATTTTCAAGGAAGTGAAACAACAGGCTATTCCAAGGGTGGTGAGATGCCTGTACCATCCTGCCCCACAGGTAAGGACAGAGCCCGTCTCCTTCCCCATCACCATCATGTTGTGAAACTATTAAGAAAACAATGAAATAGCAAGTATGAAGCATTTGTTTTTCAAACCCACCCTTTGCTTTGTTTTGTTCTTGAGACAGGGTCTCATGTAGACCCGGCTGTCTCTGAACTCCTTCTGTATCCAAGGATGACTTTAACTTATGATGCCTCTGCCACCACATCCCAAGAGTTGAAATTACAGGTATGTGCCATCTGAGTTCAAGAACACATTAACTTGTCACTTAAGTTACTTAAACCATATTATTAATTAGCCTGCGTTATTCGTCATCTCATGTTGGACAAAACAGATTATTCGGCTTGTGCTATGTAAACAAACCCCAAATCTCAGAAAGTTAACTCTCTTGCAGTTTTCTTATATGTGCTCCACATCTAACCTGGGTTTCTAAAGATCCTGGGGACCCAGGTTTATGCTGGCTTTGCTGGTGCCCCCTCAGATGCCAAAGCTAGAGAAAGAATGATGAAGATCTGACCCTTGGCATTTCATGCTTCAGCATGGAAGTGATTGATGCAAGCTACCACAGCTGCAAGCCCATTGGCTAGACCTGGTTATGCAGCCCTTTCTCACTACGAAGAGATAATGAGGACATTTTGTGACTAGAAAGAAAAAAATTATCATGCGGGTGAGCTCTAGACCCCCCCCATACAAACAGCCTGGGATGGTTAAAATGAGTGTGCTCTTTCTCTCCCTCCCTTCATCCCCTCCATGTGTGTGTGCATGCGTGTATGTGTTGATGTTAATGTGTGTATATGTATGTGTGTGTTCATGTTAATATGTGTGTTCAAGTTAATGTATGTGTATGTGTGTATGTATGTGTGTGTTGATGTTAATGTGTGTGTATTATGTATATATGTATGCTGTGTGTTCATGTTAATGTGCATGTTCATGTTAATGTGTGTTAATGAGCATGTATGTATGTATGTATATATGTGTTCATGTTAATGTGTACTCGCTGTCTGTGTGGGATGCTCTCCACCATGTACTTTTGGGGAGGGGTGTTGAGACAAGATTCTCTGTGTAGTCCTGGCTGTCCTGGAACTCACTCTGTAGACCAGGCTGGCCTTGACCTCAGAGATCTGCCTGCCTCTGCCTCCTGCCACCACTGCCCCCTTTGTTTCTCTATTGGACTGGGGCTCATCAATTTCACTAGGCTGGCTGCCAAGCAATTCTCAGGGAACCAGCTGTCTTCTCTTCTCACTGCCACAATGGCAGGTGTGCACCATCACACCAGAACATCATCACACCAGCACACCAGCACACCGTCACACCAGCACACCTTCACACCAGCACACCTTCACACCAGCACACCAGCACACCGTCACAACATGATACCAGCTTTTACACGGGTTCTGGGGATCTAACCCAAGCACAAAGCAAGCACTTAACAGACTGGACCATCTCCCAAGCCCAGATGATAGGATTTCTAAAGCGCCTTCCGGCTGAAACATAGTTTGTGGAGAGGAGGTTCTGAGGAATTGCCGTCTCTTTCTCCAAGAAAGATATACTATTAACAAAGACCCCACCATACTGGGAAGAAGTGCCCTTTTGGCACCAGCTGAGGGGCTTTGTTCTAAATAAATAGGGAAGCCAGGGAGGAGAGGATGCTTCAGAGAGCTGAGTCCAGAAATAGCCTTTTATTTTCAGCTAGAGTCAAACTGGAGCCTTGAGCAGGCTGGATATGTCTATTGCTTTTGGAAGATGCCAAAGATGTCTCTTCAATCAAAGGAGATATTAAGCGAAGCACAAAATTTTTTTTCTTTAATGTTTTCTGAGCTGCTCTCGGGTCTGGGCCTGGGCCCAGGAAACATTGGGATTGAAAGTGAGTCGTCGGGACTCTTGGCAGTGTTATGTTCTTGTTTGGCTGGGTACAACTCTTTATTTATTAAAGCCTAGAGCTCTTTAGGCCAAGGTTCTGTGTATTAATTTATGCAGTTTGCTTCCCTAGAGAGAATGCCAATTTGAATACCCCCAGCTTCAGACTGACCCAATTTGCGCCAAGTTACCAACTCTGAAGCTTTTTCTTTATGTGCTCCTATTATGCCTGTAAAAGAGATTTGGGGCTTGTGCTATCAGAAAGGCCAAGAGTCAACACTCGCCTTTGTTTCCTTCCCTCCTTCAGCATCAGAGCTGAAGGATGTGCGGTTTTCATCTTGATTCACACAGTCTGTACTGCTCCAGCTCATTCTGTCCAGGCTGTATGCTCATGTGCATGGAATATGACCCCAGTCCCTGTCCACAAGGGGCCAGCCAAGCCCTGGGAAGACAGACAAGCCACTACAGAGGGGTGTGACGTGAACATGAAGTACAAAGTGGGGGTCAGGCTGGAGGATGGTGTCTCAGCAGCTAAGAGTGTTTGCTGTTCTTTTAGAGGACCAGAATTTAGTTCTATCACCCATATCAGGAGGCTCCAGTCAGCTATAACCCCAGCTCCAGGGTACCTGATACCTGATACTCCTTGTGTGTATACACACAGATACAGACACATAAATAAAAATAAAGTAAGTCTATCTTTTAAAGGGTGTGGGGTTAGTTATGAGGATTGTTCCTCAACGGATCACCAGAGCTTTCCAGAAAAGACCTTTTGTGTTACTCAGCCCCCTTCACCGTGACCAAGGTTTATTTTACCTCAAAGTCTCAGAGGTGTCATTCTGTCTATGGTCATTCACCTTGGGCCCACAGCAGCACACTGCATCATGGGAAGTGATGTAGGTGGGTCTTCTGTCTATGTGTTACTTTCATTGGTCAAATA
>LOJH01015836.1:247-12000 GCA_001685095.1 Ellobius talpinus | reverse complement strand
ATAGATAGATAGATAGATAGATAGATAGATAGATAGATAGATAGATGATAGGATTAGGATGAATCAGGGATTGGAGAACATACATTGCTTTTTCAGAGGACCCAAGTTCAGTTCCCAGCACCCTCCCTGGTCTGGAGGCTGTCAACCTCTATAACTCCAATTCTAGGGGCACCTGGAGCCCTCTTCTGGCCTCTGTGGGTAACTCTACTCACAAGCACTAAGTTCCCCCAACACACATATACATAATCAAAGTAAAAATAAACTTTTAAAAGTTCACTTCAGAGTTCACGGTTTGGGGATGGTTGGTATTAGATCCACGGATGATAGAAGAGGAACATTCTGGCAAGTTCTGCACATCTTTTCCAATCTACTTGTGACTGTTTTCTTTCCATAGTCCCAGACAGTTGCTCTGTGCAGTCTGTCGGAGCCCTGTGGCTGCATTCAGTGGAAGAAGCAAGAGTGTGCTCACTCAGTTTCCATGGTGGATGTCTGGGCGACTGATTCTCCACTTCCCTCACCTACCCACATAGCTTAAATTTTGGTGAGCTGTTCTCCATTCCCGTTCTTGGTGCATAGTTTCTGATTTCCTTTGTGCTCTCTCTTTGGACACATGGTTAATATTAGAATGTATTGTCTAATTGAGAAATGTGGTTTTCTGGTTGGGTCTTCCCTACCTGTGGTGTGTGTGTGTCTGTATGACTCTGTGTGTGTGTGTGTGTCTGTGTGTGTGTGTGAATATGATATTATCTATGTGTGCCATGCATGCACATAGTGTCGGGTTCTGCTCATGTGAAGGCCAGAGTAGAGTAAGATACGGGGCATTGTCCTCTCTTGCTCTCTCCTTTATTGTCTCCAGATAAGGGTCTCTCACTAATCCAGAATTCTGACACCAAGTCGGGTGGTTCTGGTGATGCACCTGCCTCTGTCCCCAATGTTGGAATTACAAGCACACTCAACCATGTCCATTTTTTAGCTGTATGGTAGGGTCTTGAACTCAGATCCTCACACTTACTGAGCAAGTGTTTTTACCCACTGAGCCATCTCTCAATCCCCTGGATATCTTTTTATTACTTATTTCTTATGCCGGCTAGAGAATGTATCTTGGTAACATTTAAAGACTGGGAGGGAAACTTGACAGAAATGTGGTTTGGGCCCAACATATTTTTTTTGTCTCGTTGAACATTCCATGTGCCTCTGAGAAGTCTGCATTTTCTATCACTTAAGGTCAAAGCAGTTGGCAGTGATATTTAGAACCTTAAAATCTTGCTTTTAAAAATTGGTTATCTTATGAATTTCTGAGGACTCAAATTAGATATTTTTCTCTGTCTTCCCTTAATTCTATGAATTTTAGCTTCCTGTATTCTGAAACTCTATTATTAGATGCAAATGTATCTGCATCTTAGTACATTTTCTGCTGCTGTGACTGTGGTGGTTTGAAAGAAAATGGTCCCCATAGGCCCATAGGGAGTGTCCCTATTAGGAGGTGTGGTCTTGTTGGAATAGGTGTGGCTTTGTTGGAAGAAGTGAGTCACTATGGTGTGGACTTTGAGTTCTCAGATGCTCAAACCAGGCCCAGTGTGGCATTCTCTTCCTGCTGATATAGGTAGATAATTCTCAACCACCCCTCCAGCACCATGTCTGCCTACATGCTACCATGCTTCCCACCATGATGATAATAAACTAAACCTCTGAACTGTAAGCCAGCCCCAATTAAATGCTTCCTTTATAAGAATTGCCACAGTCATGGTGTCTCTTCACAGCAATGAAACCCTATCTAAGACAATGACAAAGTACCACAGACTAGGGAATTTATAAATAATAAAGCTTTCTTGGCTCACAATTCTAGGGACTGGGAGTCCAATGGCAAGCCCCAGTATTTGGCAAGGGCCTTTCTGGTGTGTTGTTAGATGGTAGAGAAAAAGAGAACCTGCAGGCAAGATGGAGAAAGCAAGCATGGCCTCTCTGAAAGTAAATCCATCCTCGTGATAACAAATTTACCTGCTGAATAATTGAGAATAATAGTAATAAATGAGAATAGTAATAATCTCATTAACTCCTTCATGAGATCAGAGAATTCAAAGTCTTATTATGTCTATTTCTCTATCATTTAACACCTGAGATTAAGTTTCTAAAGCATAAACTTTTGTGGACATGTTCAAATCATAGCAATTTGCATTCATTATGTTTTCTAAAGCAGTGACATTTTAATCTTTTGATTGAAAAAACTGGCAATACTCTCTGCCTTAAAGTCTATTTTGTCTGCTATTTACACTGTCATTTTATTTCTTAAATATGTTTTTATGCATGGGATATTATTTTTCTTATAAAAGAATATTTTAAAACTAAGCCTGGCGTGGTTGCATGCTCTTGTAATTCCAGCTCTGGAGGCTGAAGCAGGAGATTTCTGAGGTTCAGGCTAGCCTGTGCTAACATAGGAATTCAAGCCCAGCTTTGGCTACATAGTAAGAGCCTTTCTCAAAACAACAAACAAATAATATCTACATTATTTGTGTCTTTGTGTAAGTGGAATGTCTTATAGATAGACTCAGCCATCATTTGTACCAGCCTGAGACCTCCTACCTAAGGATGGTGCTGCCTCCAGGGTGCTGGGCCCTCCTACATCAATTAACAATCAACACAAACCCTACACACATGCCCATGGTCTCATCTGATCTGGGAAATTCATCAAGTGAGATTCCTTTCTCGGATAACCTTAGGCTGAGTCAAGCTGACAAGGAATGCTAAATTAAGACACTGTTCAACATAAATTTTAGAAATAAGCTGGGGCTTAGGGGCACAACCTCCTAATTGATCTTTAATATAAATTTTATTGAAATAATTATAAATTCACATGTAATTACAATGTGGTTAAAGGAATGCTAGCTAGGATACTATTTGACATAATTAAAAACATAAATTTGGGCTTAGGGGCACAACCTACTAATTGATCATTAATATAAATTTTATTGAAATAATTATTGATTCATATGTAATTGCACTATGGTTAAAGATACAAAGCTTCAGATGTTCAAGGCAAAACACCCTGGAGTCCTATAACCCATGGACTTGCATGTATTGTTTTTTTGAAGTAGAGTCTCATGTAGCCCAGGTTAGCCTCAATCTCACTATACATCCAAGGATAAACTCCTGATCCTCCTGCTTCCACCTTCCCAATGCTGGTAGTGTAGGCCTGTGTCACTAGCCTTTCTCTGTCCCACCTGCCAGCTCCCAAATAACCACATGGAGACTTCTTATTAATTTTGAATGCTCAGCCTTATACTTAGGCTTGTTACTAACTAGTTCTTATAACATAAATGAACCCATATCTTTTAATGTACATTCTTTTACATGGCTTGGTGCATCAGGCTTTTTCTTTTAGGCCACCAACCAGCTTCCAAATCATGACACAGAGACTTATTATTAGTTTTGAATGCTTGGGCCATCTTAGGCACTTTTCGGCTAGCTCTTTTAACTTAATTGATCTGTGTAGTAGGAGGCAATTCATTTGTTTCCCGGCTGCCCAGACCCAAATTCTGGGCTAGTGCAGGGCCTATTTTACTTTAATCTGCAACAAACCTGTTTCTCTGTATCTACCTTTTGTCTTAGGGCTCTTTACCTTTATTGCTTCCATATATCGTACTTTCACTGATTCTCTATGTTTGGCTGGCTGGTGTCTGCCTGACTTCTTGCCCCAGGCATATCCCTCATTCTCTCCTTCTCTCATTCTTCCTCTTCTTGATCCTAGATTTCTCAACCTATTATTCCCTCTCCCTGTCATTCCTGCCCATTCTTTCTCCTGCCTAGCTATTTGTTGTTCAGATCTTTATTAGACCAATCAGATGCCTTAGGCAAGTAAGGTGAAACAAATGCATTACATCTTTACATAATTAAACAAAATGCAACATAAACAAAAGTAAAAGTAATTTTCTGCAGCAGAAACAAATGTAAGACATCTTTACATATTAAAGTATTCCACGAGAGCTCAGTTACCTTTCTTTACTCAGTACTATCTATCCTGTTTCTTCTGTGCCTGGCTTTCAACCTTGCCTTTCTTCTTTCCCAAGACCTCTCTGTCCCCAGAAGTCCCAACTAACTTCTTCCTGCCTAGCTAACGGTCATTCAGTTCTTTATTAAACCAATCACAGTGCCACATCTTCACACAGTGTAAAGGAATATTTCACAACATGCTGTGTCACCACATCTGGGTTTATGTGGTAATGGGGATTGAACCCAGGGCTTCATGTATACTAGGCAAATACTATTTCTAAGCTACATTCCCCAATCCCAACCATATGTATTGTATACTTAAAAATTGCTAGAAGGGTAGCTCTCCCATTAAATGTTCTTACCACCAAAACAATAAAAACATTAATACAGTCACAAGAAGAGACTATGGAAAGTCATGAGTGTTGTTACAGACCTGATGGGGGCAATGGCTTCATGAATGTTTTCTTATCTCAAACCTTATCAGCTTGTATATATTAAATATGTACAGCTTCTTCTATGTTAATTATACCTTATTAAAATGTTTTATAAATGCCAAAAATTATTAAAACAAAGAAGTCTCTTGTGATTTTGGCCTATTTTTCCCTAAAGGTAATATTTTGAGAAATCATTGGTGATGCCACAGTCAGGATAGCGACGTGGGTGCAATCTCTCATTCTTTCTTTCTCAGATGACCCAAATTCTGCTAGTACTGGAGTGTCTATGTGTCTGTGTGCATGTGTGTGTATGTGCAGTAGGTTCATATACCTGTACAGACCTGCACAGCAGCAGCCACAGTCACAGCCCTAAGAGTTCAACACCACTCCATCCCTCATGCTGTCCTCTACTATCCCAGGCTCCCCACTTCCCCTCCTGAACCCAAGGCCACTACTGCTCTGTTCTATATTTCCAGAAGTTTGCCATTTCAAAGGTGCTCTGTAAATGGAACCCTAGTTACAGAAAAGACACGTGGAAGAAGGGTTAGTTGGAAGATGAAATGGGTCGTTAAGGGGTTGCAGGAGGACCGAAGGAGGGGCCGGGATGGAACGAAGTTGAAATACTTTACGTACCTATAAGAAAATGTCATAAGAAAGTCATTGCTGTATGCAATTAATATAAACTCACAAAACACTTGAAAAAGAAAAGCATTAGCTGAGTGTGGTAGCTCACAGCTCTAATCTCAGCATGGGGAGAGGCAGCTAGAGCTCTGTGAGTTTAAGGCCAACCAGGTTTACATAGTAAATTCCAGGCCAACTTGGCCTGTGTAGTGAGATTGTTTCAAAGAATATATGCACGTATGAATGCACACACACGCATGCACAAATAAGCACACGTGCACCCACGGACCACAGTAGTATATAATCTTTTGTCATTGGCTTCTTTTCCTTTCATCATTCTTCCTTAGAGAAGGCACCCGAATTGTTGTCTGTATCAAGAGTGGCTCTTTTGCTGGTACCTGTGGTAAACAGATTCCGTGGTGTCTGTGCATGAAAGTCACTTAATTGGTCATTGGCCAAAGAACATCTGCACTCGTTTCAGTTGCTGCTACTAAAAGAAACATGCTAGAAGGAGTCCTGGGTAAGCCTTTGTGTGAACACACTTTTTCCTTTCTTTCAGATAAATGCTCTAGAGGGCTACTACTGGAGTTTGTAATGGTTGCATGTTCATTTTCTCTTCTTTTCCTGAATTTTTTGTTATGTGACCAGGGGTTTTGCCATCATCTATATCTGTGTACCATGTGAATGTGTACACAGATTCCAGAAGAGGGTGTCAGACTCCTTGGAACTGGGGTCACAGATGATGATGAGCCCCTGTGTGGGTGCTGGGAGACAAACTGGGTTCTCCAGCAGAGCAACCAGTGCTCTTAACCACAGAACCATCTCTCCAGCTTTCTATATTTAGTTTTCAAAGAAATCGTCACACTGTTTTCAGATTGGTTGCATCAGTTACATTCCCACAGCCATGAATGCACAGTCCTGGTTCTCTGCATCCTCACCAGTGTTTGGTCACTGATTATTCTCCCTGTTTTGAGAGGAGGGCTTTAATGTCCCACATGGTTTTTAACTCTATTGGCCTGATAGCTAGTGATGCCCCACATCTTCCCCCGAGGCATTTCCTACCCAGGATCCTTCCATGGGAAACATCTGCTCACATCTATTCATTTGCTGACGGTTTTCTGAAAGTTCTCTATATAATTGGGATAGAGGCACTTTGCAGAAGGTAGTTGGCAAATATTTTCTCTCTACATGGTGTTTTCGTCTTTTCCACGTGGTCTCTCACAGAGTGAGACTTTTAAATTTTTACTTCAAAGATAAAAGAGATTCAAAGCACCAGGCTTTCCCTTTTATGGGTCTTGCTTTTGGTGATAAGTCTAGGAATTCTTTCCTTGGCCTTAGTTCCCAAAGGGTTTCTCATATATATATATATATATATATATATATGAATTCTTTGCTAAGTTTTTCATTTTATATTCCATCTTGGGTAAATTTTTATTTGAGAGGCAAGACTGAAGTTGGAGTTCATTTTCCTGTCTATATAGGCTCCAAACTCCAATCCCATTTGTTAAAGACTGTTCTCTTCCATCGAGTTGTATCGAGACCTTTGCCAGTAATCACATGGGCACATTTGTGAGACACCCCCCCCATTCTTTTCTATTGATCTGCAGATCTTCTGAAGTCACTGCACCTTTTAATAGCTGTAATTGTGTAATACACCTTAGTGCTGGATGGCCTGTCTGCTTAGTATCCTATCCTAGGTATGTTTCTTTTTGCACAAAATTTCAAATAAACATGTTTGTTTTCACAAACTTTGTAGGAATTTTTAAAGGTATTCCACTAAAGCAATAGCTCAGTTTGGGTAGAATTTGCAGCTTTATTATATTAATTTTTCTAGTTCACATCTCTCCATTTATCTGGTATTTGTTTTCATCAACAGCTTGTCATTTTCTCTATAAAATATTTATTTTACTTCTTAATTGTGTGTGTGTGTCGTGTGTGTGTGTGGGGGGTATACACATGGGGGTATGTATACATAAGTGCAGTGCCTGCTGAAGCTGGCAGAGGACACCAGATGCCTTTGGAGCTGGAGTTCCAGGTTGTGAACCCAACATGAGTGCCGGGACCCAAATTCAGGCTCTCTGTAAGATCAGATGCTCTGTGAACCATTAGGTCTGATCTCCAGTCTCTTATCTTTTCCTTTGCAGTAAGCAAGTTCGTCAGTTTACTGAAATTATCGTTAGACATAGAGGGCTTGGGGAGCAGATTTTGCTGAGCCTTTCTGTGCTCACTCACGCCACCTGCAGTTTGCAGCACTTCTTCCTTTCTGACCTACACCTGCTAATGTCAAGCCTTCGTGTTTTTTTTTTCTCTTCGGACTTACTGTGAAAGGAATTGTGCTTTGAATTGTGGCTTCTGCACATTCATATATTTGTATGTTAATACATAGAAATACAATTGTTATTTTATCTTCTTCCTGCTGTTCTATGAACATTATTGAATTTGTTTATTAATTTTATAGAAAGGGTTTTTTTCCTGTTTGGTTTTGTTTTTTTTTTTTTTTTGGAATGTATCTTAGCTGGTGTTCTATTGCTGTGAAGAAAGGCCATAACCATGGCAACTCTTATAAAAGAAAGCATTTAATTTGGACTCACTTACGGTTCCAGAGGTTCAATCCATTCTCATGATGTCACAGGCTGATACGGTGCTGGAGGAGCTGAGAGTTCTAGATCCAGATAAGCAGGCATCAGGAAGAGAAAGAGACACTGGGCCTGATTTGAGCATATATGAGACCTCAAATCCTGCCTCCCCAGTGATGTACTTCCTCCAACAAGACCACACCTACACCAGCAAAGCCACACTCCTAATCAGGTAGTGCCACTCACTGATACATCCAAATACATGAGCCTGGGGGCACCATTTTTATTCAAACCACCACAGGCAGCGAAGGGTGGCATGGGGGTAGAGGGTGGGGGTTGGGTAAGGTAGGGTGGTGTCTGGATAATTTTGTCACTATGTCATCTACAACTAGATTTGCCTATGCTTTTTCTTCCCAAAATGTAATGTCTGCGTATTATTTCTTTTATCTCACTTTATTGCTGTAGCTAGAATTTCCAGGTCTGTTCAGTAAGGGTCATTAGAATAGGTGTCTATTATGTTATTAACATTCCACCTTTAAATGTGACATTAACTTGATTTGTGAAGGTGCTTTTTATTTAATCAGGTTGAAATAATTCTTCCTATGCCCCTTTTCTGAAAGATTTTCTCATGGATAACTGTTGTTTTTTTTTTTCAAATGCTTTGAATAAATTTACACAAGCTTACAATTTTTCTCTTTCCCCTTTATTTTGGTGGATTATACTGATAGCGTTTTGAATAGTGAACTTCCCTGTTATACTTGAAGCCACATTTTGTATGAAATCTAACAGGCCTTTAATTAGGATATAATTATTTTATACATTGTAAGCTTTGGTTTTTTTCTTTTTTATTTCTTTTGAGGGATTTCATGCTTGAAGTTATGCAAGGTATTGTCCTGTGGGTTGGTTTTTTTGGTTTTTTTTNAAAATTTGGACTGATCTCTTTCTGATTTTTGGGTCAGGGTAATACTGATCTCATAAAGAAAATTGGGACATGTGGACTCTGTGTGTTACCATCTTCCCTGTGAGTTTCCTGTTGCTGCTGTAACGAATTACCCCAAACTCAGTGGCTTAAAATACAACAAAAATGGATCACTTTACAGCTCTAGAGCTGCGGAACTAAAATAAAGATGTCATCTGAGGCGCCTTCCTTCTGGATCTTGGGGAGAATCTGTTCTTTCACCTCTTTTTTTTTCAGTTTCTAGAAACCACCTGCCCTTCTTGGCTCTGTCCTACATTTTCAAAGCTATCCACAGAGCATCTTCAAGTCTTTCTTTCACTAGGATCTTGCAGTTCTCCCTCTCTGTGACAAGGAAAGAATAGGAGGAGTCACCTGTTTGGGCTATAGATGGAAAGGAGACAGGGAAAGGTTCAGACACCTGTGGGGAGATGACAAAAGGTCTAACATCAACGTGAGAGTCCCAGAAGCAGACAAAAAGTAGTGTTGAAAGAATATTGGAAGAAACGTTGGCTGAACGTTCAGAAATGCGGTTAAATACGGAAACCAACAGATTGAACAAGCTTTCACAAACCTCAATCACAATAAATCTTGTGATTACCCTAGACCTTTCTGGATAATCCAAGATAAAGTCCTTGCGATGGCTAATCTCAGCTGTCAACTTGACAAATTTGGGAAACGAACTCAGCTGAAGAATTACCCTCATCAGATTAGCCTGCGGACTTGTCTGTAGGGGTATTTTCTTTTTTGTTAGTTGATACAGGTGAGCTCAGGCAACTGAGGGTGGTACCTTCACCAATCCTGGACAGGTGGGCTTGGGCTCTATAAGAAAGGTAGCAAGCCAACAATAAGAGAGTTATTTGTGTTTTCTGAGTCAAGCTGCTGCCTTGACTTCCCACAGTGACAGACTACAACTATTAAGATGAAATAAACCCTTTCTTTTTGCTTTTGGTCATGGTATTTACCATAGCAATAGAAACCAAGCTAGGATCGCTCCCATGCCAACATCCTTAACAATATTTTTATCATGTAAAGTACCATTTGCAGATCTCAGGGCCACTGTTCTGCCTGCCACGTGCCTACTTTTTGGAAGAGATTATAATAAGTCAATAATAATTCTTCTTTAAACGTTGCTCAGCTTCTCTGGTGAAGCCATCTGGGCTTGGATATTTTTTCTGGAATTTTTATGGATATGCCTTCAATTTCTTTGATGGTCTCCATACTCTCAAGATTGTCTATCTTGTCTTGATTGAGTTTTGGTAGTTTTCAATTTTGGAAGCATTCATTTCTCTAAGTTGTCAAATTCATGAGTATAAAAACTCTTTATCCATAATACAATAAATGTAAAACATTCCGCTATTATCTTGTAAAAGCTAGATGGTTTTTGAAAGCAGCTTTAGATTCACAGGAAAACTGAGCAGACAGTACACAGATTTCCCCAGTAGTTCCAGCCTCTGCCATCCCCTCCCTGGAAGGCTTCAGTAGCATCAGCCTCATAGTTCCGCCCCCTCCCTCCCTCTACAGCTTCAGTGGCATCAGCCTCATAGCCCCGCCCCCTCCCTCCCTCTACAGCTTCAGTGGCATCAGCCTCTCCCACCAGACCTGCACATTTGTTAAAGCTGATGAATCCACAATGACACAAAAGTATAGTCCACATTCTAGAGTTTCCTTTGACTGCATTCTTGCTGTATATTCTGTGAGTTGGGAACCCAAATACGACATGAATCTCCCGTTCCAGCTTCATGGTCCCAAGAGCCCTCTGCACTCTGCCCATTCATCCTTCCCAGATCATCTCTTAAACCCTCAGAAATCACCACCCTCTTATTTCTGAGATGGAATTCTATTATGTAGTCCAGGCTGGCCTCAAACACACTGTGTGGCTCAGGCCTGCCTTGGACCCCTGATTCTCTGCCTCCTTCTAAGAGCTGGAATTTTCCATGTAAGTTCTTCCATCCAGCACCTCGGATTCATTTGCTGTCTCCAGAGGGTTTTTTTTTTTGCACTCCAGATGTGATAAAATTGGAACCATAGAACAAGAGACTGACTTCTTTCACTGAGTAATTTGCAGTTAGGTTTCCTCTATGTCTCTTCATGGATTGACAGTTTGTACCTTTGTAGGCTTGACTAATATAGCATTATTAATAAGGCCAGAGAGATGGCTCAGTGGTTAAGAGCACTGGCCGCTCTTTCAGAGGACCTGGATTCAATTCCCAGCACCCACATAATGGTTCATTGGCTCATGACCATCTAATCCCTAGAGATCCAGCACCCTCTTCTGGATTCTGAGGGCAGCAGGCATGCACACTCTGCACAGACATGCATGCAGGTGAACACTCATACACATAAAAATAAATCTTTAAAAATATATATTGCTTTGTAGAGATAGATTTCATATAATTAATCCAACTGTCTCCTGAATTACAGTTTGTTGCTTCCAGTTTTTGATGCTTCCATGCCCAGGGGTTTGTGTGGGCATACATTTTTAACCCCTTGGAATAAATGCTCAGGAATGGGATTGCTGGCTCCCATCACAAACCATCTTCCAAAAACCACATCATGCTGCATTCGCACACAATGAGTGGGTTTTTGGTGCTCCGGGCCTTCCCCAGAATCTAGTGTTGTTGGCATTCAGAGTTTGGTCTTTCGAATATATGCATCTCATTCCCATTGCTGTTTCAATTTACATTTCTCTGATGACAGATGATGTGGAACATCTTTTCATGTGCTTATTTCCGTCTGTGTATCTTCTTCAGCAAGGTGTCTGTTCAAGCCTTTGGCCTATTTCCTTTGTTTGGGTTGTTTGTTTATTTATTGCCCAGCTTTGCACGTCCTCTGTGTGTTTTGAAGAATAGCCTTTCATCAGATATGTCTTTTGCAAATATTATCCCACAGCTCACGCCTTGTCTCTTTATTCTCTTGACAGTATTGTTCACAGAGCAGCAAGTTTTAATTTTAATAAAGTCTATCTTACCATTTATTTCTATCATGGATGGTGCTTTGGTGCTGTGTCTAAAAAGGCATCCCTAAGTGCTGAGTTGTCTAGATTCTCTCATATATCTACGGTTTTACACCTTGACAGTTGACATTTGGGCCTATGATCCATTTTAGGTTATTTTGTATTACGTGTGTGTGTATGTCTGTGTGTATGTGTGTGTTGTGTGTGTCTGTGTGTATGTGTGT
>LOJH01015835.1:410-18803 GCA_001685095.1 Ellobius talpinus | reverse complement strand
CTCTCTCTCTCTCTCTCTCTCTCTCTCTCTCTCTCTCTCCTGTGTGTGCATGTGTGTTTGGCGAATACCATGCAAGTAGTCTAATTGAAGAGCTACAGTGCATAATTGCTAGTATAGTATTCTGTGGAACACTTTGGCTCACACTGCACAAATGTGAGCCAAGTGTGTAACTTAAAACATTTTGAGTAGCACATTAAAAACAATTAGGTGAGATGTGCTTTCTTTAATGTATGATATTAAAGAGCCATCACTTTAGTGTGAAATCAATATAAAATTGGAGATGGTCTCTTTCCTTCACTTCTATTATTATTTGGACATTGTCTCTGAAATTAGTTTGTTTTCAGCCCATCTCAAAGACTCAATGAGACAGTAGCAACAACTTACTACTCAAAGAGAGCAGCTCTCAGCTCTCTGCCTCTGCCAAGGTGTCCAGCAGTGTTTGAGATCACCTCTGGTTCCTAGGTGAGGATTTGGAGGATGAACCGCGTGCTGTCCCCAAAACGGAATATGAGTGAGCCTGAGCCCTCTATTGATAGAAGCCATGAATACTTGTTTCAGTGAAAATCAGTCTAGCTTGCCTGATACTTTTCCAAATAGAAACCTCCCCAGCTCATTGCCCCCTTCTGCATGTAGCGTGTTTTAATAATGCCTTCAGCAACCATTTCTCAACACCATGACATTTTTTTTTCTGTTAGTCATATCTCATTGCATTGTCTTTATGAGCCCTACTTTGTTTAACTAATTGCTGCTCTGAGGCACATTTAGAGCTGTTTCCATCTGGACAACACAACAAGCAAGTCTATGGTAATTATTGTTATAGTTATATCTTTTGGTACAATAATGATATTTAAAATATATTACTTTATATAGCTCGTGTAATTTACTTTTAAATCTGAACATTTTGATTCTTCAAAGGTAAAGTTAGATACAAACATAAAGTTAGATAGTTGTTACACATCAAATATTCCCTAAAAAATAAAGACTTTGATCACTGTAGGCCAGAACTAAAGTAAAACATTATAGAAAGCATTTAGTTGGCCATTAACAGATTCTCTGTGAAACTGTCCTTGGTCACAGAATAACGGTGTGTCATAAATGCCGAATAAGACACTCTACTTTTTTTGATATAAAATGTTATTTCTAAACTTTAAGCCTACTGTTCAAATGAAACATGTGCAAAACCTACCCAGTATTTCTATGTGATCTTTTGAAGAATATTAACTATATCATGTATTTTGTTATACATCATTTCTGGCAGTAATTTATGTGGAAAACAAATAAAGTCTAGGTTCTTCTTTCTCATATCACCATTTTTGCCTGATGCCTGCATCAATCCTTCCTAAAGTATTCTCTTCATTCTAATTTGCCTGGTGGTCCTTAATTCTTGCTATCATTCATGCTTGTGGCTCGTTTCTGTCATTTCTGGAAAAGTATTGTGAACAACGGGCTTATGCTATTTCTTAGCGCTTGTATGTCATTCTTAATACACACAGGATGATTTGCATTCCTTTGTAATCATTGTTATTCACAAAATACCTGTAAGAGGGTTATTAGAATAACCACCATTTTGCCCATGAGGAAACCGAGACCCAGAAAGGTTAAGTGACTTACCCAACGGCATGCAGGGATGGGAAGGCAGAGCAAGACTGCAAGCAAGAATCCTTAGAGGGAAGCCATTGTTTGGCACAGCCAGCAACGGGGCCTCCCGGCTGTATCCCTTTCTCCAACACATCCCATGTTATTAACCCTCAACTCCACAAGCAATTCTTTAAGAACTTGTGACATGCTTATAATGCAAGGTTAGAATAATAATTTATTTTTGATTGTGTTTTCCTCTCTTTTTAAAATGTACTGTTCTGAACACTTGGAAATAGGAAAACAGAGAAGTCATTCAGGCTTTTCCATGGAACAACTGAATGGAATAATTGAAGAATCCAAATGTGGGTCCTTTCTCTTCCCTTAGGGACTGGGCAGTGGTAAAGGAAACCCATGCACTTTCTCAACGCATGTGCCTTTAAATGGGGGGAAATGAAGAAGAAATGCTCATAATTAGAAGGAAGTGACTTAAAAGGGTTTTTATTCTATTTATTTTTCTATTTTTGTGAGTGTTTTCATGTATGTATATCCATGTTTTCGTGTGTGTTTGTGTATGTGTGTGTAGGGAGCATGTAAATGTGTGTGCACATGCTTGGGAAGGTCTGAGGTTGATATCACTAATCCTCCTGAATAACTCTTTCACTTTATTTATTGAGGCAGGATCTCTCAGCCAAACCCAGAGCTCTCTGATATGGCTGCTCTTGTTTTTATGATTGTCAATTCTGAGGATAATGGTGCTTCTCATAGATACGTAGTCAAGTATGGCAGAGGCATGTTTGGGGTCATGTTGGAAATTCTGTCCTAATCCGAAGCCAAAATTCATTGAATTTTTTTTAAGGCAACACAAGTCAGTAGCTCAAGCAGCAATTTAAAATCAAACATTTTACAGACACACTAATGTGATGCACATGCAGAGGAATGATAGTAGAAAAATATTGAAAATCTCTGTCTCCCATAATTAAACTGTTACCTGTATATAAGAGCAGAAAACCCTTGTACATACAGTAAACACCTCAATTCATAGCATACAGTAGTCTGGCTGCTGAGCCCAGGTGTTTCCGGCAGCCATTGTGGGTGCTGAGTGGAGCACTGGCATGCATGGTGCAAAGTGTGCACACTGTGTGTTCTGCACCAAGGTTTTGTTGCAGCTGAGCACTGTCAGAAACACCTCGGATTTATACTGCATTTGAATTTGAATTAAGTTTAGCTTCTGCATGTTCAAGAACTCTTTACTATTGCCAGATTGTCCATGACTCCCCTCCCTGCAACTTGGCTACAGTCTATGGGGTTGTGACCTACCTACATCTTCAGAATCTGGGGTTTAGTGTGTGTGGGGACGCTGATTCCAATTTACCCTCCAAGTTCATTCCACACTCCAACTTTTCCTTAAGCCATAACATTCCAAGTCACAACAATATGACAAAACAATATCACAAGAATTGTCAGAGAAAGGGACTTTTCAGCTACAAATGAGGAGTAAACAGAATGGGATAATCCATGCGATGTTCTTTTATGGCACAGACAGTACTGTTTTAAGCATAAACTTTTGGAGATAGTAACGGATTTTGGCCTTTGGGCATGTTTCTGGAAATTTATGCTGTCTTCATATATAAAATAATGGACTAGGACTTGGACATTGCTCTCTTGAGTTCCAGCTCTCCCCTTGTTTCCATGGTAAAGATAGTTTATATTTTGCAGTGGGTGTCTTCCTTGGAATACTTGCTGTTCATGAATCCCTCCACCCCTCCATTTCAAAGAGACTTTTGGCTTCTCTTCCTATTCAAATAATGAGGACATTAGGATTTTCATAGGGGCCTTTGGAAAGAGCATGAAGGATATGAACAAAGTTGGCATTCAGCTTAATTTAAAGCCCTAATTTAGAACATATACCACATTCTTTTAGCCTCCAAATGGTTTTTCAGTAACTCTTTGGCCCAAGAAGTTATCAATTATTACCCACCCTCAGGAAACAAGTCACGTGCTGGGAGGTAATCAGATTAACAGGGAACCCAATCCAACTTACCTTAGGAATAAGCTTTCTTCTCAGACGTTCAAGAATAACAGCCCAAGCATTGATCTAATTTTGTGGGTCTGTGCAGAGTCCTGAGCTGCATTCCCACTTGGGCTCTCTGATACCTCTGTTTTCTTTTCTTTTTATTTCAAGGTGCCCCCTCCCCTTAGTAGGAAACGTCAGAGAGAAGATTTGCCATAGCTCAGACAACAGTACAAAAAGTTAATCAAATGAGCATCAAGTCCTCAGTTTATCCTGCTGAATCTTCTTTTCTATGGCAGGGTAGAGTCACTCCTTCCCTTTCTGCGATATCATTGGGGCTCTTTCTGACTTTTTTTTAAAATAAATAGTTTGAAGTATTTGTTGCCTCCCTTCCCTGGTTGTTTTGTGATCTTGTGCCTAAGGCACTCCAAAGAAAGAAGCTGAAAGCCTTGTTAGTGAAGTTTTCTCCCTTGGTTAAGGTAGGGTTGACAAGGAGCAGGAAGATCAGTGGATCATCCTGTCCTATTGCCCTTGCCCATTTTTTCTTATCTCTGTGCTTCTGGCAGCTGGGGGTGGGGTGTTCCTACTAAGCTGAGACCTGTCTACCTTCCTCCTTGGGCTTCTGAGGCGCCCCAGGGTACGACAGGGCAGGAAGTCTTTGCTGACCCTAGGTTTCTTCTCATTTTCAGCCATATGGGTTGAGCTTCATGCATACTTGGAGATTTGATTTGGAAACAGTGAAGATCCAGGCTGGTGGTGTCAGGTGCTCCCTAATGGTGATGTGTCTGGCTCTCCCAGTGCTCACTCTGATTGCCAAAAGAGTAAACAACTCAAGAGGAGCAACCAACTTTTCAGATTCCTTGAATTCAAACTCTTGAGTTTAGGGAGTATGTGATCATCCAAAGACTTTGGCAGCCCATGCTTGCTTAACCTCCCGAGTTGGAACTCTGCTATTAAAACCTAGTATCTGGCTGCAGCATTGGCGTTATTTGAGCATAAGAAATTTTAGGTTAGACCAGGGTGGTGGTGACACATGCCTTTAATCCCAGCACTCTGGAGGCAGAGGCACATGGATCTCTGAGTTCGGGGCCAGCCTGGTCTACAGGCGAATTCAAGAACAGCCAAGGCTACACAGAGAAGCCCTGTCTCGAAAAACCAAAAATAAATAAATGACAAAATTTTCAGGTTAAACTCACCAAGTTTTCATATAAGTTCTCCCTTTCCCCCTCATCCCTCCCTAATCTTCCTCCCTTTAGTCTATGTTCGAAGGGAGAGGGGAGACTATCAATATTAAATAAAATCAGAAAGAGCAATCCTATGTCATTTAATTTTTTTTAAAGTGAAAAAAATCATTGCTTCTCTTAGGATACTGTTCTGGCTTACAACGGTTTCAAAGGGTGCTTTGATTGATAACATGTGTCTACTTTCAGGAGAGACATCATTCTATCATTTTCTCCTCTTGTCCCAGATTGACAGGATCCGGACTAAAACATAGTTTAAAAGAAAAAAAATCAAGAAGGAAGATGTCTAGGAGAGCATGCTGCTCTAGGCTGGGCTTCTCTTGTTTCCCGGCAGGGCTGGGCGGGACTGCGACCCCCNGCAAACGTGACCCTCCACCGGGGGCATAACTCCCGCCCGCCCTTTTCATTCTGCGGACCTCCGGAGCCAAGCTCGGCTTCCCTCCAGGGATCACCCTTGGACCTTGCTATTGTCCCCGTCGCCTGACTTCTGCTATGCTAAGTTCCAGCAAGGTGATTTGGAAGAAACGCTGCTGGCTCCCAGACCGCGATTTGCCTTTTCTACGGGGACCTCGGGACGCAGGCGTCCGCATTGTGCTGGACGCGCTGACCCGGTCGCCTGCTCCCCGCAGGGACAATTGTTCCCTCATTAGGGCGGCCTGGAGCTGCGGAAAGGCTGGCGGCCCTTTCCCACAATCATTGACAATGTGCGGCAGCAGACGTGTCGCAGAGGCGGGTGAGGAGAAATGGAGAGGATGTGCCCGGTATGGGGCTCCCGGGACGTTTCATTCCCACGCTGGAGAGGGGACTCAAAGTCCTCACCGCCACAAGTTGACTGGGGACTCTTCGGAAATAGATCAGGGCAAGAACCTACAAAACCTCAGAGACAGCTTCACGAGGAGTTCCAGACAACTAGGGACAGTGAGCAAGCCCGCAGGTGCGGCTGTGCCCATGGCCCAACTGTCCTGTGCAAAGAGGCTGAACTCTGCCCTGTGGGAGCTGGGAGGTGGCCGTGGGGCCACCGGCTGGAAAGTGCGGGCAGCTGCGAGCCAGTCTCAGGAGAGACACTTGTAAATGATCCTTTAAAAGGAGGCGTTCCTGGGAGCGCAGCTGTCCCTTCCCAGCCTGCTATCTGCCTCCTGGCCTGTCCTACTAGGGCCCTGGTGTGGCCCTAGTGTGCTCCCGCCTATGCTTCCTAGTGGAACTGTCTTATCTAGGCGAAGGAGTCCCGAAGTCACAGTGTTCCATTTTTCTCCTTTGGGTCAGACCGCCTTTCTGTACCACCCCCACCTACCCCGACCGGTTCCATTGAAAGCGCCTTCTCTAAAACTCACATAAAGAGCGCAGTTTCAGAGAGACGGAGCTAAGGCTCAAGGGGAAAGGACAAAAGCAACTATCTGTCCCTGCTCTTAGATGTATACAAAAGGCTGCTGCCGAAATCTTAGTCTGTGAAACCCTATTTGAGTTGTAAGGCAGTACCCGCCCACAAGGCTTGCATGGAAAGTGAATTCTGCTGCTGGGGGTAAAGTGGGGATAGTTCTCTGTATTTTATAAACATCAGCAACTCCTCTTATGTGAGAATGTGAAAATGTGTAACAGTTTTCTTTTGCATTAAAATAAAAAAATTAGGTTTCTGTTTGGGGAAGCAATGGCATTTAGCAGTCGATGGTTTAAAATTAGGCTCCTCAATGGAAACTATTTCAAGGGGGTAATATAGATACACATTTCACCTTAAAAACTTCCCCCAAACAATGCTTATTTGCTTTCTTAATAGACTATAAAGAACGAATGGGGGGGTCCTCTAGTTCAAGATGTTGTTTGTATAAAATACTAAAAGATATTGTTTTTATTTTGATTGTGTTAAAATTCTCAACACTTAGAATTGCTATTACAGAAGAATGACGAATAATTTTTGGCTCACAAAATAATGCAAATTGTGTTTATTTATTTATGTATTTATTTATTGCTTTTTCTGTCAAAATATACCAAGTACGTAGGGTGGCACCCTGTCCTGGTTCTGATCTTGTCTAGGCACCAAACAGGGGCTGTCATTCATCTGCCTTATTAGAAACAAGAGCTAAGGTTGTCAGTGAATCGAATGCAGGCAAAGATTTAGTTCAGTTATGGGCCTTTTGTACACCTCTCATTTTTAATTAGATGGGTGCTTATCTTAAAATCAAAAGGGAGATGCTCTCCTCTTTCAAAAATATGGCTGTCTCAATTCAAGGTTCGTTATGTATGCTATTTTGAAGTTAATGATGACTGGGTTTTGGTGATGTGGGGAAGAGTTCTAATTTTTGGTTTTCTTGGAGTCTGCTAAATTCCCGAGATAGTAAATCTGTACTTGATCTAGGCCCAAACATATTTTGATTGTAAATAAAAAGTCCTCTTTCATGACGATGTTCACTGTGCGGCTAGAGCAGTGTAATTTTTATACAGGTCTCAGCAATCAATAAAAAAGCCACGGGAGGAATGATTTATCTTGTTGGTTACAGAGACTGTCACCGAGAGAAATTGTAAAAGATCAATTTACACAACCTGGTGTGAGAATGTTATTGATATAACATGGTTGATTGGGTTCTGGTCATCTGTGAGCACTGGGAAGGGAGCACCGGGCAGCCATAGGCCAGCCAGTCAAGGTCTTAATAGACGCCATGCTTCATAAAGTGGACACAGCCAATGACCACGGAGGTGGCAGGCAGGCTGGGACCCGCATTGGCTGTGCTCTCATTACTTCCTTAAGTGGTTAGTGTCAAGCGTCCTCCAATTTTTTTACACCCCCTTCCCCCACTGTGAGAACTGTTCAGTTGGAGACTCCCTGCCTTAATTACAAAGAACCCCTTTAACCATAGGTCGCACAACTTGGCTTTCTCCACAGGAAATGAGGAAAGGAGCCTTCCTGGAAAAAAAAAGCCAAACTTCCACCTTCTCAAATTAGTTAAATGAAGCTTATCGACAGTTGGGAGTTGAGCCTTTGACAGTTGGCTAATTGCAGTTGGTACATTAACTATGTTTAACCAGTGCTGTTTGGGATTTCAGTGAATAAAGCAATAAATACGGCTCAGGTAAATTCCCCGGAAATGCGTAGAGAAGTCCAGATCCTACCAGAAATGCCACAAGACAAAGCGGAGTTTTTACACTGCAGCCTTTTAGTTGAACATATTGATAAACACCAAGATTTTTAAAACCATCTTGAAGCAATCTTACATCTGAGGCAGGTTACCCCTTTCTCATGTGCTTATCCCATGTTTCGGTTCTCCCGTTAAAGTGTTCTCCTCTGCATCTGGAGCTGTGGGAAGGATGTGGAATCGTTTGGGCACACCATGCTCAAGCAGTTTTCTAAATGAAGACAGACCTTTAGTGGAATTGGGTTACATTCTGATTCATAATTCTTTAATGTGATTGTGGCAGACGGAATGGCATCTACAGTGAAATTACAACAGCCGACCCCCAGGACCCTGAGAGCTTCCTTATCAAAAGATTACCATACCAGGGCAAAATAAGGAAACACAACTACAGTTCACATAAGCACACACGCCTTTATATTGAAATTATTATCTGCGCTACCACAAAGCTTCAGAATAAAGCTGTAATGTGGCCTGGAATACAGGAGCAAGGAAGCTGTGAAACATGAGGAACTTCCAGTTTGCACTCATACATGTAATTTTAGAAATTGTCTCGTTCTGTTTTGCTTTCCAGAAAATCCCATGTTTTCTTGTGTGTATGTGTCCATATGCTGTTTTATTTCCGGAGATTACATTTTACACACACACACACACAGACATACACACATAGGCATGCACACACACACACACACCATTTCACTTGGAAAATGTGTGACCCTTAGGTGTTCTGAACACCTTTTTGGCCAGGTGAGAATCAATTATTTCTGCACATTGCAGTTAGATAAAATCTTAATTGTATGTCTCCAATGTTTATTTGCTTTTGCTTACAGAAGGGGGATTAAATGTGATGTGACTTTTATATTTTGGTATATTAAAATTCCTTAATAACTCTCACTGCCTTTATTTTAGCTACAACTGCCCCTTAAATCTCTCACTCTACCCATTATAAACTGGGTGTAAATAAACCAACTGACCTCAAAATGTGCTTAACTTTCATTTCCGCTCAAGCTCTCTCCAAGCACATAGCTCCTCCTGTATTAGAGATGTCTTGGATCTGGCAGGAGACAGCTCAGCTCTTCCTGCAATACCTTCATGTCAGCACTCCCAGTGCAGAGCTGTGGAGCATTCTTCAGCACTCTTAGGGCATGTTCCCTCCAGATGAGAAAAATCATTTCTCGGTTTCCTCACATCTGGATAAGACATGCTGACTCACAGTGTGTCTTCAGCCCCTGTCTTTCTGTCTTTCCAATGCAGCTTCTAGCTCTGCCCATCTCCTGATGGCTGCAGGACCTATAATGCTCTAGTGCTGCCTGTCCTCTGCCCTGGTGCTCCCACCCTCATCCTCCCACCTCCACCCTCCTAACCAGATCAGCCCCTCCCTAGCAGCCTACAGATCCCTGTTAAATGCAATTTCCTGCTTTTGATAAGTAGACTGTATCCAGCGAGAACAAAACAGAGCGCTCTGATACAATTGTCTCATGGCCAAGGGCATGGGTAACTCCCACCCTGCAAGTCTCCCTTCCTTCCAGCTATGCAGGAAATGCACCTTCTGATTTTCGTTCCGGTGGTATTTTTCTTCAGACTCTCTGGAATCTTAGGAATAGTGTCTGCACATGCAAATCAGCCTCCAACTGAAGTCAAGATCCCTAGCATGGGGCCATTTTGGACAATTCCACCTAGTTTGTTAATTCGAGCATTTATAGACATTGTTGGTCTTGAACAAATGGTCAATAATCAGAAATGCCCTAGTTCAAACATTTAAAAATTTATTTTCATAAGGGACATGACCTTCTACTAGAGCGTGCCTTATCTCTAGGGTGTCCAATTATCTAGAAGTATAGCCTTTCTCTTGACAAATGATTTCTGCAGGAGCTATCCTGACGCAACCCCTCCCGGAACACTTTAGGGTCTTATGTGATAATCATTAACACCATTGGTTTGCCTCTGCTTTTCTCAGTGTAGTTGAAGTAGATACTCCTGAATAAAGTCTCTGGCAACTTAGTATAATAACAGGGTAGATGGAGGGAGCTAAAGAAATTAACCAACATGTTTCTTCTGTACTGGGGATGGCCTCCTCACCATGAAAGAAGTAAGGGGAAAACACAAGGCACACTTTCCTCTGAAGGAGCTTGGAATTTGGTTGGTGGGAAACTGCACTGATCACTGAATAGTAGGTAGAAAACTGGACTGAATTGACAAGGTATTTTGCAGGGAAGTATGCCATCCTTAAACACTGTGACTATGGGGAAAATCAGACTAGTTATTTGGTTTGGAGAGAAGAATAGAGAACATTGGTGACGAAGATGAAGAGAGGGGTACAGGAGGAGCTGTAGAAAAGACTAGCAGAGTCGTGAGACGAAATTTGTATTATAGACTGGATGGTGACGGAAAGCTGATTAAATAGATAGAGTGTTGGTGTGTGGACTGTATGGTTGGTATACAAGATGTTTAATAAAGGTTCTGCGGTTGAGTAAATAAGCTTGAATTTGAGGCCATGGAATGGAAACCTACGAGCACTCTGGGCAGCAGCTTGATATAATGCACAAAATCGTGTTGCGGCATTGCTTACAAAAGCAGGCTTGTCGCCTGCTGGGGTGTGTGGCAGGACAGGGACAAGGAGGTGCAGAAGGCAATGGTTTATGACTCCCAACGACAGAGAAAGGGAGCCTGGATTAGAATGCCAATGAAAATGAGAAAGTGAACGTTTTGAGAGATTTCAGAAGCAGATAGATACTGGCAGCCAGCGGGCAGTGTATACAGGGTTGACGTTAGAGGACTGACTTCCGGGGATGAGCGATGAGTCAAAGGTACTCCCAGCCAGGAGACTAAAGTCACAGTGCTATTACCATAGAAGCAGACTTCCTGAATTGGTTACAGGAACTGTGCACACTTGGAAGGGGCGTCTAGGGAGGGCAGTGTAGACATTTCAAGTGAAAATAACCAACAAGAAATTCAACATTGCAGGGGCCTTATGTCTCAAGCCTGTAAGCCCAGCTACTCCAGAGGTCAAGGCAGGGGATTCCCAAGGTCAAGGTCTGTCTGCACTATGGAACGAGTTTGAAACCAGTCTGGATGACTTAGCCAGACTCTGTCTTGAAATAAAACATGGACGAAAGAACAGGTTAAGGGTGTAGATCAGGGGCAGAACACTTTCCTAACACACACAAGGCCTTAGGTCCAATCCTCAGTGTAGCCAAGTGAAATACCTAAAGAGTTAGGCAGTGAAACACTAGACTTTGGTCTCAAAAGAACCTTATAGGGCCATGGTGATGTTAATTGATCAACCCAGGTAGACCTACATGGAAGCCGTATTCACAAGCATTTAATCGGGGTTTGCAAAAGAATGTGACACATTTAGTCACATTCCTTATTCTTTTAAGTTATAAAAGTAGAATATGCAGATCAAAGTAGCATAGAAATAGCACACAATATAATGTATGCAATTTAAAACGAGTGAGAGGAGTTTTTGGACTAAATTGAGCTGTCTCATGTTTTTTAGAGTAAGGAATTCAACTCATTCTAGCAATTTTTTTGATGAAACTTAAAGATGTATGGATTGAGCAAAATGAAAATTGCCGCATTTTTTTTAACTAAACATAGCACTGGGTATTGAAAGCGCTCCACACTGACTCATGTTTCAATGTTTTATAACCTGGACGGGGGGAGTCTCAGGAAAAAGGAAAAAGGAGCCGCTAAGTGAGTGATAGCTATAAAGTAAGCCGGTCAGTGACTGGGCTACCAGTTGCAGGCATGTAGCCAGGCACCATGGTGCTGGTCAAGGGCTGGCTTGTCTGGGAAAGCAGCGATGGTTTCTCAAAACATACTTTAGATTTGATCTTTGTCCAATCAAACTGGCACCAGAAAATATAGAAATTATCTATTCGACATTGTAATTGATTATTGACAGTATTGCTAGATTGTAAAAAGACTATCTCATGCAAGGAATGAGACAGTTATCCCTTAAGATAGAAAAAATGATAATGGTTGAATAAATTGAGGAACAAAAACAAGGATTAAATTATTAAGAACCAAATGCCCAGATTTGTTAGTACTATTTCATTATCTCCTGTTTTGGTATGGTCTTGGGTGACAGAATGCCTACTTGTTTCTCAATTAAAGTTGAAGCCATACTAGATATGCCCAGCTGTGTATACACAGGTATAGGGATAAAGAATACAAGGAGAGAAAAGCATATTTGTGATAGCATATTAGGTATAATATTAGGACTCATCAAACTTTCCATGACACAATAGATTAGTATATCCCATCTTCTGAAATTTCTGGAATCTTCTCCCATATTACTAAGCCTCAACCTTATTATGTGAAGTTTGAGAAAACTAGATTACTCGGATATATCCAAAGATAACATGAACTACCAAACAAAGAAGATAAATGTCTTCAAAGAGAAAGAACACCAATACCTGGGTTTTATAAAATAAACTACTTGTACCCAATAAAATTTATTAGTAAACAGAGTAGAAGACATCATGCCAATGAAGAGTCAGTTGTTAGAAACCAGTCCTTGCGAACATCTAACACCATTTGCTTTTCGAATTAATAATAATGGCAAATTCCATTGACACTGTTGAACCTAAATGAGACAATAACACAATTCTAACAGAGAACTAAAGATAAGGGCCAGAGGGATGGCTTAACTGGTACCAGTACAGATGTTCGTTGCCAGGCTTTATGGACTGAGTTTGTTGTCTTGGACCCACATTGTAGAAGGAAAGTCCTGGCTACTGTAAATTGTTCTCTGACCTTCACATGTATGCCATGCCATGAATGTTATCACACACAGACAGACACACAGACACAGAGACAGATACTCCCTCCCCATACATGGATGAATACATACATACATACATATAGACACACACACACACACACATATATATATATATATGTATATATATATATCAAACAGAAGAAAAACCAGCAACAACAGTATGTAAGACTTATCATTTTGGACAGACTAGTATTGGCTCAAGATAATATGTTCATTATTGGGTTCACTGATTTACAGCATCATATTCTAGTGACTTTGATACTATTTTAAATTATTGTTGTAGTGAAGTATGGATAACTTGCCATCTAATAAGACACATCTTGGTGTCATTTACATTGTACATTCATGTTGTTACACAAGATTTCTATTATCTATCTCTAAGACTATTTCACATTTCCAAATTGGAACTTGGTGTTTATTAAATGCTATCTTCCCATTCCCCTTTCTCTGGTCTTTGATTTTACCATTCCACTTTCTGCTTCTATGAATCTGACTACTCTAACTATAGAAATGAAATATTTTGTGCAATATTTGCACTTTTTGTAACTGGTTTATTTAACTCAATATATTGTCTTCAAGAATCACTGATGATGAAAATGTAACAGAATTTCCCTTTTTCAAGATGCAAAATATTCCACATATATTACATATATACGTGTATATACATATATGTGTGGTTTAAACATCTTCCATCTTTGACTGTTATAATGTTACCATGAGCATGGTTATCCGAATACACTTAAAGATCCTGCTTTTGATCACTGTGGACATATACCTAGAAGTAAGACTGTTAGAAATTAAGTTTGGGGATCTTCCATACTGCTGTCATGAGTTTCTGTGATTTTTACATGCTTATCAGCAGTACATGGAGCTCTAATTTTCCCATAACCTCATAGATTCACTTTTGTTCTGTTTTTCTGGAAGCAGTACTAGTTGGTGAGGGTACTGGTCCTGTCTTTGTGTAATTATTTTGCCGTGTGAAATGGAATCTAAGATCTCACACATGCTCTGCAAGTGCCCCACAACTGACCTACATCCCCAGACCATGGCACTAATCTGTGAGGATCCTCTTTTCTGTGTATTGAGAGGTACACATAATTCTCAGCCAGCCAGCTCAGAAAGATAAAATGTAAACGTATGGTGCACAAGCACAAGAACCTGAGATGCCACGATTCCTTTCTTTTGAAGAGAGAGGAAATGTAGCCATGCCATCCTTTTAATCATCACTTGTTCTGAGTGGACTAAGGGGCCTGGAGACAGGACTCCTGACTGTGTTGAAGGCTCTAATGCACCAGCTTCTCCAGGCCTTGCTGAGCTTCAGACTTCTCTGGCTGGGTTTTTTTTCACTGCAGGGAAACACTACTTATTATGATAGATAGTTGCGTTGCCATTACTTCGTGAACTGTTCTGTTCTCAGATGCTGAGGATGCACATGTTTGCCTCCTTTGCCAATTTTCTTCCTGCTTTTCAAATCCCTTGCCATCTTCACATGTGGTAGACAGACAAAAGGTTGCTTCTTGTAGTCGGAGAGATAGCTCATTGATTAAGAGCATGCGTTGTTCTCCCAGAGGACCCAAGTTCAGTTCCTAACACTCACATTGAGCTTCTTGCAACAGTCTATAATGCAAGTTCTGGGGTGTTTGATGCCCTCTTCTGGCCTCTGAATGCACCTTCGCATGGGTGTCATGTGTGCACGCACGTGCTCACACACACACACAGACACCACAAATAACAAATATAATAGAGAAAAGTCACTTCTGCGCATGTGGATCTTGTGCAACCTTTCATACTGATCTCTAATTCCCATTCAGTCACGTCGCTTCACAATCAAACAAATCACTCAGGCCTCTGTCAGCTATCACATTTTACCCACATCAAAATAAGAACATCTTTCCCACATTTGCACACATCTCTTCATCCGGAGGATCCAGACACTGTGATGGTGCATTGTGGTTGCTCTATGAGGAATAAAGAAGATTACTGGGAAGAGGGCATGTTGTCCTGTTCCTTGACATGATGGAGGGGGGCGGAGAGGATGAGTTCAAGTCCCTATGCTTGTGAGGCCCTTGATTGACCCATTTGTACAGCCCTGAATTCTGGGAAGTTTTCATTTTTCTCGGTAGGCCTTGGTTATTAGGTAAGACTTGAAGTAGCTCCATTTGCTTTGGACGTTTGAGCTAGGACTAGGTTTTCAACGAGGATATTTTAGCCATCTGTTCTACAGCAAAGATGAACTAGGCTCCTAGTAAGCATGACAGAAGATCATATCTAATCATTTACCTTCCCAAATTCACAGGTCATACAGTGATGCCCAAATGCAAAGGAGGCTTGCAAGGTGTGCTATCATGGCACTGTGTGCTTTTGAAGTCAACATGTATCACATCTGTAAAATCCTTCCTACTCAAGCTGTGTAATTGGAGTGCATATCTTAGGGAACCAGAACAGGAGAGATGAATTTTTCTGCCATCTTAAACACGCTTTAGAAGGGCGTGCTTCTTAATGTTTTCAGTGACTTTGATAATATTATAGGATGTGAATATTTTGTCTTTCTTGCCTAGTTCTTTTCAATCTAAAGGGACACAGAGGACAGCAGTCCCTGGAGTATGTTTTGATTACAGGAGGGAAAGAGGCAGGAAAACCTATCATTTGACAACTTCATTAAAAAAGCGTTTGAGAAGAAAAAGAACTTCAAACGGTATCATAGACTTTAAATGGTATAGCCATGCAGTCCATATGAAACGCCAGAAACGTGATATGAAGTGCAGGAGATACACTCCAGCTCTTAGCTAAAAAATAATGTCTCTAATTAATAGGGCATTCTGATTATCTGTTCCTTTGTTTTAACATCATGAACATCTAAGCTTCTCAAGGGAGGGAGGGAAGTGGGCAGTGGAATGAGGCGGGGGATCAATAGGACAAAGAACTCTCATTGCTCTTAATGTTTAAAATCTCCACAGTTGTCTTGTGTATTATGAAAAACTACCAAGCTACAGATTTACCTTTTGTCAGTTTCCCCAAAGGAGGCTGACCCAGATCCAACCACAGAAGTGGAAAATTTTTCTCTAAGTTTTATCAAATGGCTCCTACCAGATCCAAGCTTAAAATGAAAAGCTCCCCTACCAGAGGGAATATATGTGCCTTCAATAACTGAAATGTGTTTTTACTTTCCACTACAGAGGTCAAAAGGTTCCTAAACAAACCAAATTTATCAATTATTTAGAGCTGATTTCTTTTGAAGTGGTATTTCTGATATATTATTTGGGGGATAAATTCAATGTTCTAGGGCCACCAGCAGTATTTTATTCATAACAAATTTCCTCTGAACTTAATTTGCTGGGGCAACTTAATTTTCGCTATCGTGTTTGCACTGTAAAAATATCAACAGAACTGTTATGGTGCCTAACTAGTGCGCCTTTCAGAGAGAAAATGTCCGCATAGGGGTGCTTGTTCAGTGTACTCCCCATCTTCTATTTATTGCTTAAGAAATGAAGGGCCCTTTCTACTAGAACTTAATTTTTTTCCTTTCTTTTTTCCCCCAGTTCCTGGAATGGTTGTTCTCCAAAATTGTAGAGGCACCTTTAAAGTCAAAAACAGTATGTCCAATTAAATTAGCGTCCTAGAAGTTGAAATAAAATGAGGTTTATGTGAAGATTTTGATTAAAGAGATTTGTTTTTTAAATGAACTAGATGCAGGTTTGCACACTCACATGTATGTGCCAATAGACACACACACATGCACAGCCTATGGGTGCGGATGCCCAGGAGCTTTGAGGGGGTCAGAGTTTCTCCTCATGAATGTTTCTAGAATCTTGATGGATCACTTGGTTTAGGACTCTATGTTAGGGAATTCAATAACAGTTTATAGACCAACTGCTTTTGATTCTTAACACAGTGCACAGCCCATGTAAATATTATGTTTATTATATACTAACTGAACATATATTGGGTTTCTGCCTGAAGTCTGCCATTTGGTGTATGCAGAAAACATTCTAGCTGAGCTCCTAAACTCATTTGAAGCTGTGTTAACTGAAAACGGCCATCCAGAAGCTGAATCTTTTCATCTTAAAAATAGCAGCCATCCCAGCTCTAAAGCAGTAGGTTTATTTATACTGGTGAGTGAGACACACCAAAATAATCAAGGCACTCAGTGGAATACCCCGTTTTAATGAAAGCAAATTTCATCACAGCAAAAGACCAAATTATATTTTCTTTATCAATATGAGTTTCTCTTTTATTGATGTTGCTCTTGGTATCAGCTTTGTAAATTCAGAAGGGTACACAGGCTTTCCTTCTCTGATTCTCATGAGCCCATTCGAGATGGAAATAATGGTAGTTAGGTTTTTGAGATGTCTGCTGAAAATGAAATGGAAAATGCAGGAGGAACGGGAACAGTAACGAGGACAGGCAAGCTGGGCAACCTTGCAGGGAGTCAGATGGCTGTGAGGTGATCAGAGTTGAGCAACTTTGACCTCTGAGTGACTGGCTAGTTTCCAAGAAGATCCTGGAAAGCTTTCAGTGGGCACTTTCCAGACTTGTGCAGG
Organism: Ellobius talpinus; assembly: GCA_001685095.1. NCBI lineage: Eukaryota > Metazoa > Chordata > Mammalia > Rodentia > Cricetidae > Ellobius > Ellobius talpinus. The sequence goes on along the minus strand of LOJH01015835.1, from coordinate 1,521 downwards.
TGTGTGTGGGCAAGCGAGAGGTCTCAGGGGCAACCCCTTGGGGGGATGGGCTTCTCCAGCACACCTGTGACCTGTGTGAGTCTTTATGAAAGGAAGGGCTCCAACCTGTCACCTGCATGCTTCATTCCTGGAATCAGTCCATGGCAGACTTGGCTGTCTATACTCCATTAGTTAGTTATGGTGAAGGGAGCAAGCATTTGTTTGAACATTGATTTTTGCACATATAGCACATGTTGCTGGGGAAGTCTAAGGCCTCTAGGTTCTTGGCCAGAAAAGGAAACTTGACCTTGTGCAGGAAGATTCTAGTTTGACCTTTAGCCTCTGTTTATATAAAGTAGTCTTTTGAGAGGAGCAGTCTCTACCAGTTCAGTGTTTGATGTTATCTCTCTTGTGAATAATCAATTGATAACATGAGGAGGTCTTTTTTGTGTTTGATTCCTTCTCTTTTTGGAGATAGACTTTGTAGCCACACAGATATGTAACTGGGAATCCTATGGTGGGGAACATGTTTGGGTTCACACATACACACACACATGCACATGCACACAGGTATACATACAAGACACATATCCATACACACAAACACACACATACATGCATACTTACATACATATGCATATACATACACATACATGTACACATATGTGCATATAGACACAAACATATACGTGCACATATGCACCCCCACGCACCCCCACATATGGTGACTTGAACTCAGAGGTGCCTGTATTTCCATGTCCTTCCCGTTCTTTTTCTACAAATAATTAAATAACTTGTCTTCTAATTATCTCTAGCTTATTTATAATGACTAATAAATATAAATAATACACAAACAGTTGCTACACTGTGCTCTTTAGGCAATGATAATAAGGAAATCTACATACGTTAAGTGCTGTGAGAACTCCTTCTGCTCCTTCAGCCAATAGCCTTTAAGATACCAGCCCACTTGGGTATGGTCTCTTATACTATGAATGCAGCTGTAAAGTGTGTGCTTGCTCTCTTGCTTCCAGCTCTCACTTCTTGGTTCCTGTTCCCCATTAATGCAGAGGACAGTGATCTAGAACAGTGATTTATGAGTCTCCCCTAAATAAATAACCCTTTATTATATGCA
>LOJH01015834.1:10738-22883 GCA_001685095.1 Ellobius talpinus | reverse complement strand
TGTGAGTATGTGTGTGAATGATGCTATCAAAGGTGTGAGTATGTGTGTGAATGACGCTGTCAGAGTTTTGAGTATGTGTGTAAATGAGGCTGTCAAATGTTTGAGTATGTGTATGAATGACACCCTCAAAAGTGTATGTGACCAAATGATTTTGTCAATGGGACATCTCTGATTCATAAGCTATTCTATTCTAGCTTTACTTGAAAGGTCTTCGTTATTTTAATTAGTTTTGAGGCTATCATAAATGAACTTGTTTCTCATATTTCTTTTTCAATAGGTTGTCATTGAAAGGAAAGCTACTTATTTGGGTATATTAATTTTATCTTCTTCATACTTTAGTAGAAATGTTTATCAGCCCTAGAAATTTCATGGTAGGTCTTTATGGTCTCTCATGTATAAACTATATTCTTTGAAAATGGAGATACTTTAGCTTCTATTTGTTTCTCTTTTGTTTCCTTCTCTTTTGTTGTTTTACTAGTTAGGACTTGAAGCACCATCTTGAATGGGAGTTGAGAGTGATGAAGATGGATGCTTAAAAGAAATCCCACACTAGCTCAGAATTGAGAAAAATAGAGGGTTATTTACTTAATGGTAGACTCACAAATCAATATCCTCTGCTGGAACAGCAACCGAATTCTGCAGCCAGAAAAGAGGCTGAACGCACACTTTACATTGGCATAAATAGTATAAAAGCTCACGTCCCAGGGGGCAGGTAACTACTGGCTATAGGATTTCCTACAGCAAGTGAACATATTTGTCTTCTTTTAAATTTTGAGTTTTTTTCTTGGTGCATATTCATTGTAGAAAGTGATGTGCTTTGTGAAAGTTTTGATGTCATTTTTTTCATCCCAATAAAGCATGTCTGTTGACCATATTCACCACATTTCAGGAGTTTTCAAATAGTTATTGACCTCAGCTTTTCTTACTCTTCACTGAATGGAGACAAAGAATCATACTGTTAAATGTGGAGGCGTAGCTGTCATTTTTCTCTACTCTTTGGGTGTCCACCACCCAGTTCCCAAATAAATACATGGAGACTTATTCTTACTTATGAATGTCTGGCCTTAGCTTGGCTTGTTTCTAGCCAGCTTTTCTTAATTTAAATTACCCCATCCACCTTTTGTCTCTGTGCTTCTACCTTATTCTATTCCGTATACTTTTCCTTCCTTCTTACTTCATTGCTGGTCTTGTGGCTGGGTGGCTGGCCTCTGGCATCCTTGCCTCCTTTACCTGTTTCTCCTTCTTTTCTCATTTATTCTCTTTTCATTCCATCTCCGTCTATCATTTTACCTCTTTAGTTCTTGGCCATTCAGCTCTTTATTCGAACAATCAGGTGTTTTAAGCAGACAAAGTAATACAGCGTCACAGAGTTAAACGGATGGAACATAAAAGAATGCAACACATCTTTGCATCATTAAACAAATATTCCACAAAAGGAAGGGTACTTGTGAAGATTAATTTTATATAATAGATTTTATTTTGTCAAAGGCCTGTTAATGTATCTATTAAGATAATCATATGGTTTCATTTAGCTGATATGGCTGTGAGGGTGTCCATGGAATAAATACATATATGATGACCCTGTAGATTATTTCAAGAAGATTCACCTCAATGGAACGAAATGCACTGGTTAAATCCCCCATCTCCTGGTAGAAGATATCTCATCCTAATCAGACGTTGATGGTGCTTCTGTGCTCATACAAGTGCCCCTCCTTCCAAGTTCTCAGGAATTCATTCTTAGACTGAAATTTGTGGTGGGCTTTGGTCTTACAGAGCAGGGATTCTTTGAGCTTTGCTCTGTTTAGCATGATGCAGACAATGTGTAGAGTATAATATATTCTATATAAAAGATACAATATGTGAATACTTTGTTATGCTGGGCCTTATCTTTAGTCTCTGCAGGGCTTGTAGCATCAAGGTAGGTTGCATTTTTTAAAAGGTTTATTATACATCTATTGAGAAGATCATATGATTTCAATGTCTTACTTCATTTATGTGCAGACTCACATTCAAGTTTATATATGACACACTATCATTATATCCCCAAAAGGAAGTCAACTTGATCATGATGAATGGTCTTTTTGATCTATTCTTAAATTAGTTTGAGAGCATTCTATTAAATACTTTAGTGATTATGTTAATTTAGAGAGATCGATCTATAATTTTTGTTGTTGGTTTTTATCTGGTTTTGGTATCAGGTTAAGTTAGGCTTTATAAAGAGATTGGAAGCACTCTTTCCTTTTCTATTTTACTGAATAAGTTGAGAATTATTTGTGTTAGTTTGTCTTTGATGCTAATTCCTTCTAGACTGTGTTATTTCTTTCAATTTGGAGAATATGAAAAATAGATTGAACGATTTCAATCTATTCCTTATTATAAGTGTCTTTAAGTTGTTTATGTATTCTTGGTTTATTTTGGTAGTATAAGGGATCTTGATATTCACCTATTTCTATTAAATTTTCCTGTTGAAATGAAAATAATAATTTCATGTATGTCTTTATAAGGTTCAAATTCCACTGTATTTATTGTAATTCTTCCCTTTTGTTATGAGCTTGATCAATTTGTTTTTTTCATAATGTACTAAGATGAGAAATGATTAAATCAAATGAAGTAAATAATGATAAAATATTGTGCTATCCTCACATAAGGTCAACTTTTGGGGAAGAAATAATAAACATTTTATCAGACACATGAGGAATGTACTTGATTAAAAATGGTTAACCTGCTCTATGCTTATAATATGTGAGGTTTGTTTCATTACATTTGTAGAAGTTTGGGTACATCATCATGAAACCAGTGTAAGAAATCAGGAAGCTTCCCTGTATAATCTTTAATTAAATTAAATTGATTTTTTTGGTGGTGTTAGAATTTATTTCCAGTTAAAAAGCAATAGTACCATAGTCTCTGCAGTCTCCATGTCGAATGAACCCTGCCTGAGGTTGCAAAACAGATTGAAGAGTCAGCATTGACATGAATTAAGGAATTGATGTCCCACAGAATGCCTTGGTCAAACAAGAAGCTATGTAACCCCGAGAAGATTATTTTAGTCCCTGTATAGTTCCCTAAACAGAACTGTAATATTTTTATGTGGTTATAGGGCATGCATAAAAAGTTACAAGGAATAAGAAAGCCGAATAGAGCTTACCTAGACAGAATTGATAAAGCATGCCTGAAGTTGATTCCTGAGTGATTGTTAGGAGTAGATGATTATCAACAGTACTTAAAGCATACTAATGGGCAAAATGATCATTTTTGATAAACTAAAACTTGAAAGTGGAGTCTGTGGGAATGCTGACACCACTTCACTATGAGGAACCCCTAGATTCAGAGAGCTTTTGACTTGAGAAATTTTAATACAAGAGAAGTTCAGAGGGTGTGTGGGCTTGTGAAACTGCATGAGGGTTACAAGCAAAGAGGTCAATACAAATTTCTGATGAGCACAAAACCTCTGAGAAAATTGTAAGTGGAAAGATCAGTCAAGGGCCAGGACTAAATCTTAATCCAAATTAAAACAGTAAGTGTATAATTATTAGGCAATTTGCAAAAGAAATATCAATAGCTTTGACTAAAACTATCTAAGAAGTTACATGACTTCTATCCTGAGGTCAATTCACAGGCACATGCTTGAGGGATGAGCATCAATTTTTGGCAAAGCATTGTTTATTTGAACTACAATATTTTATTAGTAATCATTTTTAGTGGGAGTTATTTAAACATATATCTTAGGCTCCTCTGTCTTGGAACGCAATTAATGCAATACAAGTTACATAAAACTTCAGCATCTTATGTCCCTGCTGTTTGGGTGCCTATATTCACACGTAGGATTTCTCCCTTTATCGTTGTTAACTCATCCTGGGTTGTGTTGTTCTGTAGAGGAATACACAGGAATGGCTGGGCAGAATAAGTCATGAGTTCTTTGTTTTCTTGTTGACAACTATTATCAATTCACTCTTACAGAAAAATGACTTCATAAGCTTATTTCTTCCAGCCTGTTTTTAAGTACCCATCTAAAAATTGTTGGAGCTTTTCTAAACCCTCCTTTGAATTTTAACTGTTACACAGGATTTTATTCTTTTTCCAAAATAGACAACATTTTATGTTCTTTTTGTTTCTTTTCAATATGAGGTTCTTATTTAATTTTAACCTATTCCATTAAGAAAATCTAAGAAAATAAATTATCAATCCAGACGTTTAATTGATTTTGAAATTGCCCATTTTCAGGCATAAAAAACAACATCTTAAAAAGAAACAATTTAAGCATTTTCTTTAATTTTTCTGTATCTTGAAATCCTATTTTTTCCAGAACTAGTTCACTCTATGCATAAATGAAATTATAAAATGATTGAAAATAAAAATAATTACAAAATTATTTTTCATAAACAAAAATATATCTTATATGGAGAGGGATATTTTACATTAAAGACCTTTTGAAAAACATCATTATGGAAACTTTCCTGTTGCTGCAGAATCATATATGTGCACAGATGCACATGTGTGTAAACTTGCACACATGTGTGCACAATGTGTGTGTATGTGTAGTTAAATGGAGTTACTCCTTAATAGAATAATAATGAATCTACTAGAGATCACAGAGCAGTAAATACAAGCCTAGTGCTAGGAATGGGTTTCCTCTTTTTGAAGTTTTGATTGTTGAGGTCTAGTAGACCCTAATACAGTACAGAATGTTGCTAATGATCTAGGTCATTCTCCAGAACTTAACTAGATAGTTACTGACAAAACCACATGACTGAATGATAAAACACTGAGGAATCAAGCTAGTACTGACCTGGAGACATTATCCTTAGTGCTTAATTTTCAGAGTGCTTGAATATGCTACTGGAGGAGCAACAGAATTACCATCCTAACTTAGTTGTGAACTCTGAAAGTTACAGTAATAACTGGCCTGGAAAGATATGCCCATTAATGCAATAATGATGTGACATCATGACATTAACAAACCATTTCACATTGTATTAAAATCCTGCTCCACATGATTAAAAAAAACAACTATACCTAGCACCATCACTGGGTCATCCCCTGTGGCTAGAAATATCATCGGCCAAAAGGGGAGAACCCACTACTCTTTGACTGCTAAATGGACATATAATGAAACTGATTCCTCATGACTTATTCTTATAACCATAGATTAATGTATCCTTCAGGCCTCATGAAAGAAGTTTTTATTTGCAGTAGCTGATAATTAACGCAAAGATCTACAATTGGCCATGCTACTGAAAATAAAGACTAAATAGAACATGTGTACTGTGCCTGCTTCTCCGAAGTTCCAGAGATTATTGTAGAAGAAAGTGTGAAAAGAGAATAAGATGCAGTGTGAGAGTAGACACTACCATTTCTCAACATTAACATCTTATCTAAACTTGTCAGTCTTCCAAGCAAGCTAAGAATGATATTTTTTTGTGATTTTGAAATTATAAGTTCCTTATGGAAAACTACTGATATATTTGTTCATCCTTTATTCCTTTAGGTTTGCTAAATATTTCTATCATTACAAGCCTTTGTAAGAGTTATGATTATAAATGGTTACCTGAAGCTAGCTGTCATTTCAAACTAGCCAGAAAGTTTCCCTACCTTTATGAACCTCCACTTCCTCATTTGCAATATGAAGACTAAGACAATATCCGTATTAGTAGCAGACAAAATGTGCATGGAGGGTAGAGGATAGTGCTTCCAAAGTTAGGGCTAGTGAGTCCTCTGCTGCTTTACTTTGTGCAATTAAACATTCCATGTTGTCCAGCAGCCACTATAAAGCTATGCAGTATAGAATTCGATGATAGCAGTCTGGATGTTCTTTACTGCCATTGTTATAAAAAGTCTAAAACTGTTTCTAATTTGGTACCAATGAGCTAATTTGAAAAGGAGAACTTGATGGTTTATTTGATCTACTACTTTTGGGTTCTCTCTCTCTCTCTCTTTCTCCCTTCAACAGCTTTGAATTAACATGCATGGCAAGCAATAAAATCAGCTAGGGAAGAAAGGATTGTTACTGTTTCAAGGTGCATATAAATGAAAACATTGAATAGATATTTGTCTGTATACATTTTAATAAACTAAAACTAAAACCAAAAAATGTAATGGAAAGAAATGTCCGGAAATGCTCCAAACATAGGGATCTAATGAGAAGGGGCTGCTTTATCCTACTTCACTCTGAAAATGCATCACGTCTGTATCACATTGCATTGTCAAGAGGCTGCTCACACACAGGGCCGTGTCTGGGGGGTAAGGACATGCACATGTGCATAACAGATTGGAAGAAATAATGATGACAGAAACAATGCATGCCTCCTATCATTTGCTGCAGAGACATTTTAATAGAGGTGAAAGAAATACTTTTATTTTTTAAAGCCATTTTAGGAAATGGTTATAGACCTCCAGGGCAAAGCTGAGAAACAGATCAGGAAATATTTATGCAGAAGAATGATGTCTATAAAAGCTATAGAACATTGATCATAAGGGATTGCAGAAGTACCCTGACACCAATTCAAACTGGAGCAGGACAATGGTTACCGACAATGTGCATTTTTATGACAGTACAAGCCACTGGCTAATGGGCAACACTTGGAACAGAAAACAAAGTAATTGTCTTGAGATTTAGGGAATGTGGTGTACAAACTTTACTTTGAAATAATAATGAGCATCTCAAGGAACCTGCAACATCATAACCACATTTACTCTCTTGCCTTAGTATCTGGCAGTGAGGACTCAGATAAACTGGTTCCCTCTTTGAGTATAAAGAGTCAATGAACAGGAATGTGCCAAGTTTTCCCAGTGTGATGGGAGCCTAACTGTTTCCTGGAATGTAAAACAATGCCAAAAAAGACTTTAGAATGAGGAAAAGAAGTACATTGAACACAGTGAACACACTCATATGTTTTCTTGGACTCAGAATAATACCAACAAGTCAGACAGGCAAAGATTAAAATATGACACCATTACATTTTTGTCCCATTGCACATGCTCATTTAGACAGCATAGACACCTGATTTCCAAGGAGAATCAATTTAGATTGCTTTTGTTTCTATAATCCACACAAGCTACGAGCTTACTGTTACATAAAATGGGAGCTGATAATTCCTACTTTGCATTAAGGATTTAATTGCATAATTGTTTAATGTAAAATAAATAAGAATAAAATAATATTAAAAACCCAGACATAGAAATTGGGGTTCAACCCAAAAACCAGAAAAGCAAAGCAGTCAAGCCATTGGAGAAGACTTCCTTCTACCAAGACTGGGCAATGGCAAACTAACTAGACTAAGCCACTCTCTCCTCCCATTTTCTATTCCCTCTAGTGCTGAGATTAAAAGTGTGCAACTCCCTAGGACTAGGATTAAAAATGTGAGCCACCACAGCCTGGTTTTGTTTCTGTACTGATCTCAGGGTGGGCTTGAACTCACAGAGATTCATCTAACTCTGTCTACCAAATTCTGGGAATAAATGTATGTGTCGCCCTTGTCTGACCTCTAGTGGCTTTGGTTTTGCCTCTGCTCTTCAGGCAAGATTTATTTTTCAAAATACAAATTACATACCACTACAGTTTATTTTACCCTTTCATTCCCATTCTGAATCCTTAGGCACTAATGATAGAATCTTTTGAATATGTGTAGAAAGTGTCCCAGAATCACTCAGCCAAGTACCTAAGGAGGGTCTTATCAGATGGTGACAAATAACTTTATGTAGAAGGGACTTCTAAGTTAAATTTGACCACATGACATTAAAGGAGAGGAAGATTTGAAGTGTGCCACTGATATACATTTCTTGAACCTATGCAATGAAACACAAGATTCTTAAATACTGTGACTATATCCCTAGTTTCTCATTTTTTCAACTTGATTGGAGGGAAATACGAGTATATATGAATAGTGAAGATAATATGATTTAATTGGCACAGAACTACACTTTGTCTTGGATGAACAGTGAAGACTAGAGATAAGTTCTCAACTATTTTCCTTGGGATGTGTTGTGTTCTTGCCACATTCCATCTGTGACAATAGTTCACAGATTCTTTGAATAACTGAAGGCAGAGCACTTCAAAAAGTCTCAAAGCTGGCAAATCTATAAGGTTAATGTAGTATGTGAACCACATGCTAACACATAGAGGAAGGTGGTGCAGATAATTTCTGTTTCAATTAAGACTTGCTGCACAAAGAAGAATATTTGTCCTTTGGCTTGTTTTGAGTCACTTCTAGTGAGATGCTCACTGGAGACTTAAGTCATCAAACAATCAACTCTCTGTGTTTACCCTTCATTGGCATCTGGGCTTCCTTTCCTTGTTAAGAGTCTGGCTATAGCTATTAGCTACTGGCAAGGGTTTACTTTCTCTTGTTTCTGTTTAGACGCAGCCTAATTTATTCTCAATAATAGTGACTGTCTAAGAAAACTGAGCATCATAGGAAATTTTTAAAATAGATACCTTAAGCTTACTGAAGCCTGAGTTGTGACCTCAACAACCTCTTCCCTTCTCTATATTTTGTTAAGCAGTCAATAATTGTTTTTACAGTCAAGAATTGTTTTTAATCCAATTCAAGAAAATAAACGCACCTCTTTGTGTGATGAGGTTCCAGAGTGTGCCAGAATCTGAATGTGGTGGTGTTTTCATCATTCTGGAAATCAGAGGGCAGATACAGGAGGGTAAGGTCTGAAGGCAGCCTTGAAGATTATCTTTAAAATTTAAAAATAAACACACAAAGTAAAATTGAATTTGGGGCTTTAGTGTAAAATGATACACATTTCTTTAAAAAATATTAAAGTAGTTTGTCTTAACTAATTGGTTAATTAATGGTTATACTGTTAATAAAACTCAAGTCTTCATATATTTGCTCCACACCAGAGGTATACCTCTGAGCCAATAATTCACTTCTTATGTTTTCAGGAACTTTTCATTGTGAAATGCATAAAGTGACCCTTCAGAAAAATAGTTGTGACATTATTTCATTTTTATTCACACTATATACCATTACTGGGAGTCCCTGAGCCACCACTGAGATTTCTATCTGATTCACCTACATGGAGATCAGTCCATTGTTCTTTGACCAGTCACCTGTGCAGGTAGTGGTTGTACCTTCAGCAATATTTCGCATCCCTTTGCAAAATCTGGAAAGGATAATGGTGTCCCTGAGTGGCTAAGAAATAGCCAAACCAACTGGTGGGGGACTTAGACAGTGACAGATTCAGCTTAATTATGTAAAATGGTGTAGGGACATTGTCTTGTATATGCTAAGAGGGCTTCTCAAAGCAAATGGAAATTGTGCTTGCATTAAGTCAACTGTACAGATTATTATAAATGAATATACAATCTTAACCAAAAGACTTAACAAAGAAAGAAAAATATGATCCACCAAGATGCCCCAAATTTGAAAATACAAAATAAGTATGTCGATTTCTTTAGTACCATTTATATATTTTTCAATAATTTGAAAATAAACAAAACTTTCTGGCTCTGTATGTCTACGGGGAGTTTGGGACTTTAGGTACACATAGTTGAGGATATTTTGCATAAATCTGCATATATTTACATGCAGTGATAGACATACTGCAGCTTCCCAAATGTGGCTAGGGTAATTTAATCTTCTGCAACATTTTGCATAGCATATGTAGATGTAATATGCTCAGAAACATTACCTGAATGCATGCGAAGTACATTTAGCTCATGCTTACATAGTTCTCATATCAAAAGATGTAGTTATCTTTAGGTAAAATTTTAAAGCTTTATTCCTGTAATCTTAAAGATCTCAAATTAAGCCAAATTAACCAAGGCAAGAAATGAGTCCTTAAAAATTTAAATGAAAATGCTTTAAGATCTGCCGGTTGTACACTCTTTCAGTCAATTTAAATTTATTTTGCTATCTTCTTGGTTTTACTCTGAAGTTATTGCTTTTGCTTTCCTGCATTATTCAAATGTGAGCTAGAGATATTTCAAACCTGTTATAACAGCAATTACTGTATAATAGCATTTACTCCAAAATAGCAAAATATTAAGTAGAAAAAAAATGTTAAAATTCACTGACTTAAGCACAAAGTTTCTGTAAACTTAAGGACTTCATATATTTTTAATAAAGGAATATTTAAAAGATTTCTTGCTTCAAACTAAATATTGTTTTTATCCTGTTTCTCCAAACAAAACTTTTGGTTTTATAAATATTTAATTTCTAGCCTAGCTCATTGCTACAAAAAAATTTTAATTTTAGAGAAGATTATGCATTATACACACACACACACACAAACACATACACAAGTTCATTTGTCTCCATAATGCTCCCAGAACCTTAAAATGACAAAATCTGCAGATTTTCAAGTTTCTTCTACAACCAGTATGATATGTTTATATAACAGTTGCTAGAGCACTATACATTTTTTGTTAGATTTTATACATAATACAAAAGAAATGTTATACAAACATTATTTATTTAGTCAGTATATTCTATTGGTCTTGGAATAAGTGATTCCTAAGGTCAAGATAATCTATTCAAGGTTCAATTATTGCCTGCATATTTTCAAATTATGGGTTGTATCTAGAGATTTGTAACCACGGATCTGAAAGTCCAAGAATGAGGTTAATAAATAAGCCCTATTGTTTGGAAAATACTCATCTGGATAAATCTTTTATTGCCATTAGCTTGTATAAAGTTCATCATAGTGACTTATTTTTACCAAATATATATCAACTACACTTCCTTCTCGATTGTCTTTTTAAATTGTATCCTTACTGTTTGCATTGATTTTGATCAGTAGCACTTTAACAGTAACTTGCTTTAATCCTTTCTTTCCTGTGCCATCTATAGTTAGAGATTATTTCCAAATGAAAAAGTAAATTTTGGATTAACCTTTTAATTTTTTATCTTTTTTTCTAAAAACAAAAGAGTCTAAAATGGTTCCTTATTTATTCCTTTATCACTGTCTGCCATGCCACCCATCTTTTGTTGCAAGATTGAAATCTTCTGGGCTGAGTGTCCCTCATTTAGATCTCTAATTTGTTCCCATTCCTACTACAATTATTTTGAGCTGCACCTACAGAGAGAATGAATTGATCACAGCTGGAAAGTTATTTTTCAAGTTTGAAAGTAGAAAGTTGCATTTTATGATTATGCTATAGAGCCAAATTAATTCTTTTATTTGTTTGTGCTTATGGTAAAAATTTTAAACCTTTTAGCAATCTATTTTAAATATTATGTCCTACATTCTCTAGTACTTAACAAAGATGTTTAATATTCTCTCAAATCCCTGATTTGTCTGCCTACAACACTGAGATCTTAAGCCTATGCCCTAAATGTTGTCCAGCCCCTCTACCATGTCTGCTTGCTTTGCTCCTGTCTCCTCTCTAACATTCCTTCAATATTTCTGTACTCAGGAAGACTGCAATCTAAGCTAAGGCAGATGGATTGCTCTTTTCTGCTTGGAATGTTCCTCCTGATTCCACTTGGTTACCATTTTTTTCTTTCCTTAAAAAGTTCACTTAGGAGTACTGTCCCGAATAATCTATTTTTGTGTTGTATAGTAGTTTCCTCTGACATTGTAAAGTTCCATTCTGCAGGGAAGCACTGTGGTGGCTATTCTTGGTCATCACCTTGACTACATAGATCTAAAAATAACTAAAACCAAAAAATGGAGGGCACACCTCTGAGAGATTTTTAATTAATTTAAACAAAGAGGATCTACTTCTAATGCAGATTTTGAGGTAGGAGGACACACCTTTATTTCAGATCCTTTGATCTGAGAAAACCTACCTCTTATCTGGGCCACACCTTCTGCTGGAAGCTTAAATAAGGACATAGAAGAGAGAAGCTTTTGCTGTTTGCCTGTTCATTTTCACTTCACTAGCAATTTCATTCCTTCACTTTTATTATAGCCCACGTCTTCAAGATTATGGCATATACTGGAGCTAATCTGAGATATCCATCCTATCCATCCTAAAAGACTGACAACTGCTGAATTCTTAAACCTTCCATTCATAAACAGCCATTGTTATATAAGCTGAACCTCATCTTGTGAGTCATTCTAATAAATACCATATATATATGTGTGTATGTGTGTATAACTTATCTATCTTATATATATGTAATTTTTCTGTCTATCTTCTATCTATCACCTATCTATCTATCTATCTATCATCTATCTATCTATCTATCTA
>LOJH01015834.1:0-10713 GCA_001685095.1 Ellobius talpinus | reverse complement strand
ATCTATCTATCTATCTATCTATCTATCTATCTATCATCTACCCATCTATGTATCTACCTACCTACCTATCATCTATCAATCTATCTATTTGTGTACATGGTGCAGGATATTGGTGTTACCCTGTAAAGATTTGTTTCTTGTACTTGTTCAATAAAATGCTGATTGGAAAGTAGCCAGGCAGGAAGTATAGGTGGGACAATCAGGCAGGAAATAGAGGCCGGGCCATGAGAACAAGAGACTTCTAGGAAGAAAAAAACTCAGTCTGCAGTCACCACTCAGACACAGAGGAAGCCAGAGACACAGCAAGCAAGATAAGACTGCCTCATAGACAAGTATTATGGGCTAAAACAAGTTATAAGAATTAATAAGAAGCCTGAGCTAATAGACCAAGCAGTTTATTTCTTTGAGACTGAACGACTGTGGGACCAGGAGGGACAGAAACCTCTGTAAACATGTACACACACAAACACACACACACACACATACACACACATACACACAGACTGGATGGGACAGAACCCCTGCCAACATGTACACACATACACACACATATATATTAAGCATATACTTACTTGTGTGTCTATATATAATATATAAATGATATTAGTTAAATTTATTTAAAAATTATAATTCATAAATATATTTAATCACTAAAATAAAAGATATATATGTATATATGTATACACACACATATATATATATATAGAGAGAGAGAGAAAGAGACAGAGAGAGATAAAGAGAGAGCAGAGGGTGATTCACTCTACAAGTTCAGTTTCTTTAGAGAACCATGACTAATATCTGCTCCTTAAGCCAGGAAGTAAACAACACAAAATAGTTTTAGGAAGTCCCTGAAACTGAACATATTCCCCGGGGTCCCTTCTTCTCAAGGGTAAACAAGGAAAACCACAAAGAAGTCTCTCAAAGGAGCCATACTTCCAAAAACTCTGAGCCCAGACCAGCCGCCTGGAGAAAGCAGAAACGAGTTGAGTTGCCTGCAGAGGTTTAGAGCAAGTGAATCACTTGAAAAGAGCACTCTTCACATTGTGGGCTGCTAACAGGCTGTGTATTACAGTCCAGGTCCCTGTCTTTTGTGACCTGTCAACAGGGCTGGAGTTGGCTTTGGTGATACATTTGTCTTTGAATCATTTGTGCTCTGTAAGTAACCCCAATAAAACTCATTGGTTTACTAAATTGGTCTTTGCTGGTATCTATACTTTGGTCTCTCACAGGCTCCCTAAGTGGTATGAGTAGATACTTGTTTAGCATCTTCACAGGAAATGTCTGTCACACATATTAATCTCCTCTTTTTTTTCTTTGTCCTCATAAAGAGTCATAATATCATGTTTTTTGAAGTCTGTACTTGACAATTACTTAAACATAGGAACACATTAAGGTAATTACTTTTCTTGTGCCTTTTAAAATGATCTTCAGCTGTCGTGATGTAGATGATTTACAATGACCCTGAGGATGTTCTTCCATTGATTCTTTTTAGTATAAACTGTGTGTGTGAAAAGCTGTTCTCTGTATTTGCAGGGCATATGAGACCAGAGCCCTAAAGTCTTGACGTTGTTGCATTCTAATCTTGGGAGTATGTGTGTGTTCTGCAGGTAAGGATCCCTCCATATTTTGTTGTTGTTGTTGTTCATGGCTAGAAGAATTTGCCTGTGATGTTCTTCAGTGATTTTTGTTCATCTGATTGGTTCTCATGTACAGTCCAACTTAAAAGGCACAATGTTGGTAGCAGAGGCACAAAAATGCAAGCAGATTTTTAGTACTCATGCAGTCTTGACAATTTATTGAATTCCTACAGTTTGTTAAAAGTTCTAGGAAATGCTTCCTAGATGATTCGGGTAGTCGTTATTTTATTGCTGATGACCTTTAATTCCATTCTATATTTTTAAAAATTTTTGTCATTTCATATCTGTTTCCTCATGTTGTGAGATTAGATGATGGTAAGGAGGATAAAGGGATATTTTCCAAACAAAAACATACTAAGATTTTGGACTAAGTGAGCTCTAACATGGTGGACTGGATTCTTTTGTTATCATTTGTGATTTTCTTGGTGTGTGAATTGACCTGGATTTTAAACAATGGACACTGAGATGGCAAACAGTCTTCAGCCTTCATCACTTAACTTGCAAGGAAGTTAGAACATTGCCGTTGACATATTAATCATCTTGGCATGAAGCGAGGTTGGAAGCTGGTCTTGAGGTAGAACTTGCACTTTGTAGTTCAGCCTTTATGAGTACACTACAATGCTTTCTTTCTGGTCCAATTCTCACACTTAGGATAATTCTGCTGAAAATGTAGACTTGAGCCTCTAAATTATAGCCAGTAACTATAATGGATCTGGGGTGTATAAATTTACTGCTTTGGATTGAAACTTAACTAATGTGTGATGTTTTGTACCTCCAAAACATTTTCTCTTTCAATATCAAAATCCTTAATATCTGTTTCTTCTATTGAAAATCACTTCCTGGAGGGATAATTCATTGTGGCAGACAGATCCTTGGGTGTTATGCTGGGTGATGGAGCTTTTTCTGTTTATTACATCACATCATTTTTCATTGTCACAAATCTTATTTGCAATAACGTCATTATTTTGTATTTTATGACACCCTCCAGAATGGGCAGTCTGTGCTGCTGTCCATGGTACTGAGATTCACATCCAAAGCACTGAGAATTAAGACAACAGGTGGCAACTGAGTCAGCTGAGTTCCTGGGTTTTGTGTGGTGCTGACTGCTCCCCAGTGTGATTATAACTAGGCCAGTAGTAACAGTTCCACTGTTTGGGGCCCTTTGGGATTCACTCTCTGTATCAATGGAACTCCACATATAATTTTTAGTTCCCTTTATACTATGTTGCTAAACAGCTTATTGCTAATAGGAATCTTGAACTGTTGAATGGCACATAATTTGGGTGATATGTGTGTTAGATATGATGAAAAATTAATAACACCAAGAAGTGATCACCCTTTTCTGAGATATGAAATTTAGTAGACAAATTACTTATAAGATGTTTTCCCCATATGTAATTTAACACTTTGACTCATTAAAATATAGCTGGAGGCAGCTATTGGGTCATTACTATAGAACAATATGTACTACTATTGTCTCCAAAAATTATAATTTAACACAAACTTTATGGGTTTTTTTGACTTTCTTTTAATTGAGAAAGGCACCATGGGCAACTGTATTTGAGTGCATAAATTCTGATAAATCCTCAAAGTATTCCACTTTGTTCAAAGGCCAGATTTTGGTTGCTGCCTTAGACACTGAGTTGCTTGGCCTGCATTTTCCTCACAGAAGGACAGGCAGTTATTTCCCAGTCTTTACTCCAAATATACTCACACAGGGTCTCCTCTGTAAACAGTGTCTTTTTCCAGCAAAAATGGAGTCTCTCTTTCTCTGATGTTAGACTCTATCACCAGCTCTCCTCAGATGATGTGATGAAAATAAAGAGCATATTGGATGTGATTTCTTGGGTGTCAAAGAGATGGATGTATGAACAATATGGATAAACCAGGCACTGGAACAGTGGTTAGAGATTAATACTTAGGTCTACAACAAGGTATACAAATAAAATTTTGAAGAGACACAGTATGAGTTTGATAGGCATCAAGTTTGCAAACCCTTGAGCCAAATCCTTTACAACATTTTCCTCTGTACTCTGCTATAGAAATCATTATTTTCAGAAGTCCTTGTAGTAGAGCCATGCCATACATATTTTATAATAGATTGTTGTCTCCTTAAGAAAGCCTAATCTTTATAATCTCTATAAGTAACTTCTTAAGTGGTTATTTGTAAGCTCTAAGCAAAGTGCTGGGATGAAGTGTGTTGATATGGAGGCACATTCGCAATGGAGGTGCACTCTACAACTATAATTCTCCCTGAGACCTAAGATGCTGCTGTCAGAGGAGACGCTAGGAGAAGGTTGGCAAGATAAGGACACTGAACTCTCAATAAGAAAAGCAGGGAAAGTCTAAATTTCACAGAAGAAATTTGTGGCTTGAAACATAAACAAAATCTTAACAAGTTAGTCAACATTTAAGTGGATGGTCAGTCAAATAGCAAGAAAGAAAGCATGAAGCACTATGAGGATTAATTTGGGTTAGAAATTTTTTTCTGAATACAAACAATAAACCAAGTACTCTCCCTCCCTCTCTCTCCACCTTCCCCCTTCTCAATTACACATATAAAATGTCAATAAGTAAATAATCTTGCCACTATTAATTTAATTATCTAATATTTACTATTAAAGTAACTAGAAAGCAAGAATAAGGCAGGCCACTTTTTGGCATGAGGCATATAGAAGGGCATATATGTCAATCAATTGCAGAATATTACAGAATCAATATGAGAAAGGATATTTAAAAATAAAAAATTAAATCAAAATAAAAAATTCCCCTGGCTATTCTGATCATGTTTTTCCTCTTATTACAAATATCTAAGATACTAAGTCAGTGCAAGATTAATCTTTATTCATCTTTATTGACATAAATGGCAGTATCCATACTATATTTTGAAAGGCTTTGCTTTGATTTGAAAACTTGTGCAGATGACAGTAATCACAGAATTTTCCTCTAAACACCCCAGTGCAGATTCCTCTAAAATTCTCAATCATTCACACATTGTCCTTGATAGTTGAAGCTAATTTCATTCCTTGTGAAATGGCTAAGCAACGTGTAAAATTTACATAAGCTGAGAGTTCCATATTTAGAAAGACATAGCTAAAGAGAATGACATATTAATTTTGGTTGATAGTACACAATATTGTACTAATGTCACATGTCTCAGGTTAAGGGATTTCTGAAGCTGCTACCCATGGAATTTCTATTTTTGCAAACATAAACCAAGACATTTCAAAAGCTTAGTGATTACAGTGACATTTCAAATGTCTTTTAATAAATAAAGACCTGAAGACCTGAGAGTAAAGCAGTCCTACTGGTCAGTTACTGGTCAGTCTTACAGACCAGATTATGGTAACACACACTTTTAATCTCAATAGCCATAAAGATACATACCTTTAGACCCAGTAGTCACACTGGTTGTCATAGAAACTGGGTGGTACATGCCTTTAATGACCGTGAATCATACAGAAGAACCCAGTCCTACAGAAGAATATAAGATGGGGGAAGACAGCTCTCAGATGCAGT
The DNA here is from genome assembly GCA_001685095.1 of Ellobius talpinus. Taxonomy (NCBI): domain Eukaryota; kingdom Metazoa; phylum Chordata; class Mammalia; order Rodentia; family Cricetidae; genus Ellobius; species Ellobius talpinus. The sequence goes on along the minus strand of LOJH01015834.1, from coordinate 5,557 downwards.
CTCCTTCTGAAATTCCAGAAGGCAGGATTGCCATTTCAGACTGAAGGCAAGGTAACAGCCAGTGGTTGGATGTTTTATTTTTTGGATCTTCAGGTTGAACCTCAATTTCTAACCCTGAGATTTTACTAATTGTGCTTCAAGTGATCAAAGAAATAAGACTGATTTATTTTGAATTTATCAAAATGCTATGGTTGTGTAGTCTTTTAAGCAATATTTTATTGAGGGGAGAGAAATTGGGGTATTCTTCAAAGTCAGGTTATGCAGTATATTTTTGGAAAATCAGTGCATAAAGGCTAATTTCCTTTCTATTGTGTGCTTTTCCTCGTCTTTCCTGATTCTGCTAGACAGCTATCAAATTGTGTTCTGTTAAATTCCCATCAATGTTTCATCAAAGGTTACAATGCTGCCCTGTTCTTTCTCTTTAGTATTAGTTGCCAAAATAAATTAATAAATAAATAAAAGCTAAATATCCTGTGCTTTTTCAGAATCCTTCAGTTCCATCAGTGTATGAAGTTAGCACATCTCTATAGGGCAAATGCATAGTCATACTTACCTCAGACCTCCATTTTAAGGATGTGTGTGGCAATGGTGTAGTAATGATGTAGGAAAACTGACTTAAATTAAGCTAATAAAATAGGGATTGAAATCCTTCAGGAGGGAGACTGTCAATAAACTACAAAGGCGGTTGTGTGGGTGCTAGCAAAAGTTCTTTTCCTTAGATCTGAGTAAGAGAGTGTACACTGTTCAATATTTCAAGAAAAGATAAAACAATTTCATATTCTTTTTTTGCTTTTAAAAACTTACATTTTTCTTTGTTTGGGGAGAATTTCACCCAATAGTATTTGATCATATTCTTTTACATCCATTGATTCTTCCCAGATTCCTCTCCACTTCTCTACACCTGTTCCTTCTTTCTTAGGAAAGCAAGAAGATAGATTGACCTCTACAGAATAAGTACAAGGGAGTAGAAGGGGTGTAGTTACAGACTGCATGTAAAGAGGTCCTATAGTAAAGAAAGTAATCTGTAGTTTGAATATGCTTGAGGAATCAGAGCTATAGGGTAACAAAATACCACAATTAAATAGACTCAATTAAAGTTGATACAATTAAGGATAGAAGTTATTTTTTAATACATACATCCTTCCCATAATGCCTGGTTCACATTTTGATTTGTTCAGTGCTGAATCTATTTTTAAGAATCTACTTTGGATCAGACTATGCAGAAAAGCTAACACACAGTTACTACTTGAGTGACTACAGTTGCTACCTTTATAAGAGGCAGAATGAATCTATTTTATGGAGCCTGAAGCTCTGGTGTTCAAGGTGAAAAGCAATGACAGACATGACACCCAAGTTATTGCTTCCTCTCATGCTTGTGGTTTCTTAGATAGCTCAGGTAAATTCCAAAATGTATTAAAGAAAAGAACAATTCTTGCTTTCCTATCAAAAATGAAGAAAGCTTAATATTTAAAAAACTTCTCTGTACAAGCTGTTGATACAAAATACCATAGCATCATGCTTGATAGTTCAATTTAAATATTAATGAAAACCTTCAGCTCTTTCTGGAGCAGTTAATTTGGAGTTCCAATGCTCATTAACATCCTCCTGTAAAGGGTAAGAAGGGAAAGGGGAAACTGTGTATTTTAACCAATTTCTGAATTGGAATTCTAGCAGACACATTGTTTGCTGACAGAACAGCGCAGGTGTTATTTGTCTATTTTGTCTCTCACATGGAAAACAGGTCTATAATGAGACTCACTGGAAGTGTGTGCGTGTGTGTGTCTATGCGCGCACATGCACGCGCCCACACACACATATAAGTTAAAGTGTGTATGACAATGCTAACACTAAAAAAACAAATAGAAGATTTTGTTAAGTCTGTTGTGAGCATACAAGGTGCTAAAGAAGAAGACAATGAAGAAAGTGAATGAGAAAAATGAGGCTTATATCTCATTCCACAAGCGCAATTTCAAGCACGGCAAACGGTCCGTGAGTTGGCTCAGAAGATAAAGGCAATCACCATCAAGCCTTACAACCTGAATTGCCCCGTCAGGATCCACATGGTAGGAGGAGAGAAATATCACCTTCAAGTTCTCCTCCAACTTCCACACGCTCGCTGTAGCATGTGTATCCCAGCTCTAAATAAATACACATGCAATTTTTAAAAAATGAAGAGAGAAAATATGCATGGGTTAAAATTTACCTTGAACTTCTTCATTTAGATTTTTTTAAATTGAGAAATAGTATGGCAATGATGTAATAGGAAAGTAAACATTCACAAATGCTAGCAGTAGGAAGGGTTGGCAAATGACTATCTGGGTCCCCGTGGATGCAAGCATAGCAGCCTTCTGCTTTTCAGTCTTTTTAGAAATGCCCTCAAGAAAACCTTCTTAGGTTTGGCTCATTGTATTGTATGAAGAGTGATTGATCTTGTCAGAGAAAGTCAACCACACTTAGACCCTTGCAAAGCGAAGAGCATGGCCAATATCTCACTCAAGTTCTCTTCGCTGCTGCTTCAGCTGTCAAAGTCACTGGTGCAGCACAGCATTCAAGGTAATTTCCATTTTGTGATGAAAGCTGTTTTCTTCAATTTCTTGGTTTCTTGGTCTTTGCACTTGCCCCCTATCCATCTAAGACCATTCCTGTGTCACTGGCACCTCTACATTTGCCTCACATTGCTGATTCTTCCCCACTAGCTTGACATACCTAGAGCCCCGGTGCTGCTGATGCATAATCGAGCCAGGGCTTTGTTGTATGGTGACATTAGAGAGAAGAGTGCAGCCCACAGGCATCTGCCAATGTGAAGGAACTCTCCACTCCAGCAATTACTCAGTTTGATTACACACGATGATAAGCTATTAAGAGGCACTCATGCACGGCCGTTTATTTACCAACAATGAAATCTCTGGTTTACTTCCTCTGTGTAGGAAACTACTTGTGGTGAAGTAAACAAAAGGAAAGGGCAGTCACCTCCAGTGGGGACAGTGCTAGAGGCTACTAAGTTATAAGGTTCCTGAACCAAAATACAGTTGAGAGGTCCCTCACACGAATTTCCCAAGGAACATGTAGGTCAAACGGTTGAAATAGAAATTGTGTGTGTGTGTGTGTGTTCACAATTTTGTTTTAAGAAATCCCTATTCCTGTTCTTAATCCTTTAGGAAAATGTTCTCTGAAGCCAGAGGGGAAATTTTTACGTGTACATTCACACCTGGTAAACCGAATGTAGACTCAGAGCTAAGAGTTTAAGGAACGCTTGCCTGCACACAAACCTTTCTCCATAGTGAGTACTTAATCATTCTCCAAAGCTTCAGGTCTCTGTCAGTATTTTACACTCTGCTGCTACTATTAATTTGATCAGGAGTATACTTGTTTTTTATGAATAGGAAAGATACTATTCAGGATGGAGATTTTCTTTTTTTCTTTCTTCCTTGTTATTCTCTTTTTATTGCTTTCTCACTCTAAAGAGTTATCTGGTGAGTGCAGATAAGTATCAGCTGAGTGCAAGCCTAGTTCCAGTCTTAAATTTAAGTTAGCAGTTATAAAACCAAGCAGAACCTTTGAGCTCCAAAGAGAAAGGTATTTGTAGCAAGACACTGCTGCTTCTCTCAAATGCAGTCATCTTAAAAATTTCCAACAACCTCTAAGAAAATGCCATCTAATCCTTCATGGTTTTTCCTGTTTTCAGGGTCCCCTAACCTGTATCCCCTAAAAGACATTTAGTAAATTGGATGAGAAAAATATCAGATAGTTTCCTTCCTTCTTTTCTTCGTTCCTTCTTTCTATTGTTCCTTCTTTCCTTTCTCCCTCTCTCTCTCTCCCTGCCTGCCTTTTTGGCTATCTGTCTGCCTGCCTTCTTTTTTTTGTTCTTGTCTGTCTGTCTGACTGACTTTCTTCCTTCTTTCCTTCCTTTCTTATTTTTCTGTCTGTCTCCCTGCATTCCTGCCTTTCTTTTTAAAAGTAAGAATACTTCCTTTAAAGGTCCTTTCCATGCTCCTCATAATTTAGAGCTTCTTTTCCTGTATATTTTCCTCACTTCTAATGCATGTCCTCTTCCCATGGAAGTAACAGTAAAGAAATCTTCATATGATGTTTTATGTTTGTTTGTTTTGTAGAGGCAGACAAGGAAGTTTTTCGACTGCAGAGAATAGAGGAGATAAAAATTGTAACACTCTTTGGGTTTGCTGAAGCAAGAATGGACTGAGCACTCATAAATATGTACCATTTCTATGTATGTTTTTATAAACTGTTCTTTATATGTCCATATGGGCAGTTTGTTCTATAAAAGACAAAGCTCATTAACGGAATACAGGACTAAATGTGGGGAATAATACCAACCTAATTCTGTGCACATATCCAGGGTCACTTTAACACCTAACTGACTGGTATGTTTCATTTTATGTATATTTTCCAGTGAATCATCTCATAGAGTCTGCATGTGAGATGAATGTTTTAGGTATAGATGTAGCTAACTTCAAGAAGCCCTCTTAGATTCACAGGGAAAAAAATCAAGACATACTGAGTATCTTCATATCCCAACTATAGTTACCAAGATACATAAAAAGAAGGAATATGTTTGGCATGAACTAAGTAGCTTAGTTGCCTATGAAAAATGTTTTTTTATGAACTGTCTAACTTCACAAGAAGAATATACAGAATAGGTAGTCATTTCACAGAAAGCCAGCATTCAATAGATATTATTTTGAAAATGCAGACATGAGCCTACTGAATCATATCTGAAGACATATAAAACATTAAAAAAAGAAATGCAAAATTTAAAACTTGGCAGTTTCCTGAAAACTTGATAAAAATTTGAAATTTCTCTTATGTTTTCAATGATAAATTTTCACTACTTTTTAAGTCATTTTATTTTTTTAATTGTTTTTATTGAGCTATATATACTTTTTCTTCTCTCTTTCCTTTCTCTCCCCTCCCTTTCTACCCTCTTCCATGATTCTCATGCTCCCAATTAACTCAGGGGATCTTGTCTTTTTCTACTTCCCATGTACATCAGATCTACCTATGTCTCTCTTAGGGTCTTCATTATTGTCTAGGTTCTCTGGAGTTGTGAATTGTAGGCCAGTTTTCCTTTGCTTTATGTCTGAAAGCCACTGATGAGTAAGTATATATCACATTTGTCTTTCTGAATCTAGGTTATCTCACTCAATATGGTGTTATCTAGATCCATTCATTTGCCCACAAATTTCAAGATGTTCTTTTTTCTGCTATGCAATATTCCATTGTGTAATGTACCACATTTTCCTTACCCATTCTTTGGTCAAGGGGCATTTAGGTTGTTTCCAGGTTCTGGCTATGACAAATAATGCTGTTATGAACATATTTGAACATATGTTACTGCGGTTTTATTGAGCATCCTTTGGGTATATACACAAAAGTGGTATTGCTGGGTCTTGAGGGAAGTTTTTTCCTAATTTTATGAGAAATCACCACACTGACAGGAGTACCAGTTTGCATTCCCATCAGCAATGCAGAAGTGTTCCCTCTGCCCCACAACCTCTCCAGCATAAGCTGTCATCAGTGTTTTTGATCTTGGCCATTC
>LOJH01015833.1:7591-18370 GCA_001685095.1 Ellobius talpinus | reverse complement strand
TGTGTGTGTGTGTGTGTGTGTGTGTGTGTGTGTGTGTGTGTGTGTGTGAGGATGCTCCAATCGCTGGGAATCATTATTCCTTGGTCATCTGTGAGAATGTCTGCAAAAGAGACTAGCACTTGAATTAGGAGGCTAAATGAAGAAGACACCCTCCAGGGGGAGCAGGTATCATACAATCTGTAAAAGGACCGACAGAACCAAGGGTGTGCTCAGGAGCGCCTGCTCTCTGTCTGGGTCCTCCAGGAGCTGCACTTCTAGTTTGGACTTGAATACTGGCTTTCCTGGCTCTTCAGCATGCAGATTACAGACTTCTCAGCTTCTTTCATCACATGAGCCAACCCCTCTCAATGAACTTCTTTATCTACACATATATCCTGTTTGTCGACAGGAGCAGAGGGAGCCCCGTGCTGCTGCCCGAGCAGCCAGACTGAGGAGTTCTTCCAGGGACCTGCACTCAGAAGACTGTTCTGCACCCACAGAAAACTATTTCAGGATGGGTCACTATAGAACAGAGAGGAATTTGTTAGCATGGATGGGAGAATGGCCCTTAGGAAAGGGGCTGTCTATGTGCAGGAGTGGGTCTGAGCTTATTAAAAATAGTCACATTTAAGTGGCTCACAACAGTCAAAATACAATTTCAGTGATTGTTTTGTTTTTGGGGTTTTTGTTATTGTTGTTGTTTTTGTTTTTCTTTCAAGACAGGGTTTCTCTGCGTTGCTCTGGTTGTCCTGGAACTCACTCTGTAGACAAGTCTGGCCTCGAACTCACAGAGATCCACCTGCCTCTGCCTCCTGAGTGCTGGGGTTAAAAGTGTGCACCACCAACACCCAACTCAATTTCAGTTGTTTTTAAAAAATTGTTCATTGTGTGTGTGAGTGTTTTGCCTGAAAATACATATGTGCATGGTGTATGTGCCTGATGCCCATGAAAGCCAGGCAAGGGGTCAGATCGCCTGACACTGGAGTTACAGAGAGTTGAAAGCCTCTATGCAGGTGCTGGGAACCAAATCCTGGTCCTCTGCACAGCAGCCATCATCTTGACTGCGGATCCATTTCTCCAGCCTCCAGTTTTGGTGACTTCTAAAACACATGTATGCTCTCTCTCTTTTGTCTTCTCTCTCCCCCTCTCCCTCTCCCTCTCCCTCTCTCTCTCTCTCTCTCTCATACACACACAGAGACACACATATACACATACACTTTTTTCTTTTAGCAAATGAAATGATGAACTGCTTCCTGTGGTGAGCTGGACAGGATTACAAACTAGTAAGGTAAAACCACAGACTGCAAGAGTCAAGTGAATCCCGTCTATATGGAAGCACAGGGAATGAGTAACTTGCTCTAATTCTGTTACATAGGTGGGCCTCCTGTGCATGGAAGCCGGAGGACAGCTAGTGGGAACAGGTTCCCTCCTCCCACCACGTGTGTCCCTGGAGTGGAACTCAAGTCCTCAGGTCTGAAGCATGTGCCATTATCTTTTGAGCTGCCCCACTGGGCCAATATCTGGATTTTAATGTTAAATTTATAACTTTATGTAGCAGATTGTCAGAAAATTGCAAAGTTCACAGGAAACAATAAAGGTCTTTTACCCTTGGTCCTTAATCATGGTGCATTGCTATTTTATCTCCTGCAACTGTGTTCTTTCCCCCAAATTGTTTCCTTTATTTTGGAAAGTGTTACCCCAAATAAATGATCTAACCACATTGCTTATTTGATAGCTCCTTCAGTGCCAATATTCTTGAAAGTGTGGCTAGTCTGTCCATCACAGATAATCCCTGGGGTGTGTTTCTTTAAAAGGTGGTGACTGTGGTCCAAGAGGCCTTTTTTGACATTTTTAATAGGTGTTGGGAAAGGATCTTCCTTTCTTGAGATAATTACTGGCAACTGGAGCTAGCAAGCCAGGGAGGCATTTTATCCCTTATCTCTCACTGTGAATGAAATTGGCTGGGATCACAGGTAGCACAAATCAGAGGAAAATGCCTCCTTGATAGGGCTCTGCACGTGCTGTTTCTCCCCCTGGAAGAAAAGGAGGGAAGGGGAAGGGAGGGGAAGGGAGGGCAGGGAGGGGAGAGGAGAGGAGAGGATAGAAGATAGGTGTCAAGTCAACAGGTACACGTGTTAGCTCACGCTCTCACTTGTTCACTCAGAACAGACATTAACTGAGGTGCTGCAAGGCCTGATGGCCAAGGTCACCTGGTAGGTATCCAGTGAGCTGGGCTGATTTAAATCCACTGTACTCTCCTTGTGTGGATCCTGAGATGAGAACAGGGCTCCTCTGGAAGCCTGGCCACATCTGGGCTTGTAGGCGCATGAGAAGCAGAGCCACATGAGGATGCAAAGTGAGTTGCTTAGACGTTCTGAGCGGCTTCCCCTTTTCTTTGACCCTTAAAAGTACTTAGGAAGGTCGAGTGTGGCGCACACCTTAAATCCCAGCACTTGGGAGGCAGAGGCAGGTGGATCTCTAATTCCAGGACAATCAAGATGACACATTGTCTCAAACTAACAGTACTTGGGACTTTAGATTTTTGATGAGAAAGTGCACTTCACTTGGTTGTCTCTTAAGAGAAAAGGGGGACCTGGGGTGTTGGCCCTGCTGGCTGAGTGCCCACCCAGCACATGCAAAGCTTCTGCTCTGCCCTAACCACACTTACAGTGGAGGTGCATTAGAGAGTACCTCTACCTAAAACACTCAGGAGGCCCAGCCAAGAGGATCAGAAGTTCAAAGGTCATTCTCAGCTACATAGCGAGTTCAAGGCTATACAGGAGACTTTATCTTAAAACAGAAAAAAAGGTTTTTTTTTAACAGGACTTTTGTATCTTTGCCTCAGCATCTTCCTCTCCCAGATAATTATCTTCTCCGGCAGAAAGTTTTTTGTGTGTGTGACTGAAGTCATATTAAATAAGTAGTATTATCTCAAAACTGTGTTGATCAGAACGTTGTATTCAGGAAGGCTAGGAGGAAGGGCCATATTACTATCTGATTTTTAGTTGTCACTTCTTTCAACAGAAACTTCATGTTTATCCCCTATTTCCCAACACAGCTTCTATTCAGTGGTTGGCCACCAAGTGCTTCATCTTTTTAAAACTACTCAAAATTATTTCCCCATTATTTTAGGCCGTGTTGTTACAAAGCCTATGGGGTTAGGAGCAAGGAAGAGATGGCTCATTGGTTACGAGCACTTGCTGCTCTTGCAGAGAGAGGAACTAGGTTTGACCCCTGTGCCTGCATGGCAGCTGTAACCACCATCTGTAACTCTGGTTCCGGGGAACCCAAAGGCTCCTCCAACCTCCGTGAGCACCAGGCATGTACACGGTACGCAGCTATACATGCAGACAAAATATGCACACACATAAAATAAATCTTAAAAACCACAAATGGCCTACAAGAGTAGCCACTTTAGAAAATTAAGACAAGGCCAGTAAGGCAGATGAGTTCTCTTCCTGTCTTTAGCTCACGTAATAAAGGTGTTTATTTGTTCATAGAAAATGAAAGCAAACAAGTTTGTCCAGAGACTTCTCCTAAGGGTCGGGTCAATGCTTCTCCACTCCATGGCAACAGCAACAAATCACACTGGTGATGGTGAGGTCAGCAGTTTGTGATGACTGATTTAGAATTGCAGGAACCCACAAATAAGGTCTTTCAGTGTGGCACTTAGGTTTTTGTAAGAATAATAATGTGTCTTACGAAAAAGATTTGGAAGTTCATAGTGATTGCATAAGCTCACCACCCTTGCTCTCTCACAGCATGTGTCCTTGAGAGAAAATAACTTGGTTGGTGTCGATAGACCAGCCAGATGCTTGCTACAATCACATGGCTTCTTGTGTCCCATCAGAAGATCATTTCCAACTAAGCTGTTAATTATTTTGTCTCTTCCTCTGCCTCCTGCTCTTCATCCTCCTTCCATTTCCTGGGCTGGAAGTCAGATTACCACTCATGCCAGGCAAGTGTTCTACCACTGAGCTACAGCCCCAGCCCCTTAAATGCCTATTTTTAGTTTATTTAGTTGTCCCAGGTCAAAGATTTATGGTAAGAGGTTAAATACTGTACACAATACAGATTCCAACGACAAAACAAATGATGACTCAAGGCAAATTACACACCATGACAGATGAGTGCAGTTTAAAATAAATAAAAGATCAACAAGTAAGGTGCGGCTTCACCAACCCAGGATTTCGGCATCCTGAATGTGTATGAGCTTTGCTATGATCCCTTTCTGAAAACCGGGGCTATTTCTGTCGTGGACTGTAGTCGTGAGGCTTAAGCCAAATGTGCAGCAGGAGAGCTGTCTCGGTCTTTTCTCAGACAGGAAACCACCGGCAATTCAATGTAAGTCACCTTCTATTTTTAAAGTAATTGGATTTGAGACACAACTATTAGTGTGACAGCTTCACAGGGCAAAAGAGATGAATAAGGAGCGGTGAAGCCTAGGCTAATGGAGCAATGCTTTTGAAAATTACACATACATTTGTGTTCGTCTTCTCTCACTTCCGGTTTCATCCATCATATCGACTTCTGCCCTTTTCCTAGAGAGATTCCTGCTGCTTATTTGCTTCTAACGAAAGTCATGTGCAGCGACCACCCCTTCGCCACAACACTCCTGGCTTCCATGAGCTGGGTTTCTAGCACACAAAAATGGCTGACTCAAAGTGTTAGCATTTTTTGCTGAGCCTGTAACTCGAATATCATGTACACAAACAACCCAGATGCACAGAGGCCAGGCAGAGGATTCCAGCCCCTCTGAACCAGGCTGTGAAAATAGTTCAACAGTCCTGACCCCTGAATACTAGTGGCTTCATGAAAAACGTTGGGCAAAGCCAGACGATCTCTTATTGTGCTTTCGTAGTTAATTAATTATTTTGTATTTAATTAATTATTAATTTTCCTGAGTGGGTCTTTGCATGTTGCACAGGTTGCTTTTGCTACCCTGAGCTCAAGCAATCATCTTGCCTCTGTTTCTGCAGCGTCTGGTGTAGCTGAGCCTACAGGTACAGTCACAACAAACATTGACATGCTTTTTCAATGTCCTATATTCACTGTTCAGCAACTAGCTTTATTGTGAGCGAAGTGGAAATTCATGAGGAAAAAATCTGAAGTAAAGAACGTCTTTGTAAGGTAGGCATGGCTGGACATGCCTGTGATCTCAGCATGGGAGGCTGAGGCAGAAAGTGTCAGTCGGTGATGGAGCACAGGAAGGTTTGCAAAATCAAGGCCAGCCTAGGGTGAATGGTGAATGCCACATTAACCTGGACCACACAGGGAGCTCCTGTTTCAATCACCAAAGACTTGGGGTGAGTAAGATGGCTCTGTGGATAAAGGCACTTGCTGTCAAGCCTAATGACCTGACTTCAATCCCTGGGACACACATGGTGGAAGGAGAGAACCAACTTTTGCAAGTTGTCCTCTGAGCGCCACGTTCAGGCCTTAGCATCCTTGGGGGTTCCCCCATGCCAACTAAGAATGTGATATTTTGCATTTTCCTGATTGCTAAGGATGTTGAAGCATTTACTGGCTATTTATATTTCTTCTTCTGAGAATGGCCTATTCAGTTCCTTAGGCTACTTACTGATCAAATGATTTGGGTTTTAAGTGTTTAAAATGTGCAGTTCTTTATAATATACATGTGTATATATACACACTCCACAGACACATACAGACACACACAGAAACACATACAGACACACACAGAAACACATACAGACACACACACACACATTAGTTATTTCTTCCCCCATGAGAAGGTTCCCACCCCATCCCATCCCATCCTGTAGGCTGTCTCTTCTCTGTGGCGATTATTTCTGTCATTATACAGATGCTCTTCAATGTCATGTGATCCTATTTGTGAATTCTTAAGATTATTTCCTTGTGCTACTGGAGTTCTCTCCAGAAACTTCTGGCCTATATCTCCAAGTATTTTGCCTATGTCCTCGTAGTTTCAACATTTGACTGAAGTCTTTAATTTCTTTTTGACTGATTTTATATGCTACAAATCCAACTTTATTCTTCTACCTATAAATATGGAGTTTCCCCAGCATCATGATTGAAGAAATTGTCTTTTCTCGGATGCATGTCTTTTACACAGTCTTTGCCAAAACAATACCTGGCTGTAGCTATGGAGTGTACAACTAGACTTTTTATTCTGTTCTCTTGCTCTGTCGAAAAAATTTTTTATTACTATGGCTCTGTAATAAAATTTGATATCAGATATTTAAGCCCTGTCTCTTAAAAGTCCCATCGCCTCCCAACTGTACCACTCTGTGAACCAGGCCTTTCACTTGGACATTTTTCTGGACATTCAAGATTTAAATGACAGCGTCATGTTAATATCCCACAAGAGCAGAAGCTGGTTGTAACTGGGATTCTAGACGCAAACTCGGTTTGCACAGGATAAAGTGTCAAGTGAAACAACATAACAAGGAAGCAGCTGTCAAGCCTAGAATGTGAGAAGTTTGTGGTGGACAACCAAGCCCGTTTCTGCAACAATTAAGGAGTAGGAAAAAGGAGAGGAAGCCGAAAGCCCTGGAAAGACACAGAAGTGGCCAAAATGAGCTGTGTACCATGTGCAGGCATCTTTGACTACTCCTTCTCACGGTCATCTGTGAAAATATGGATGTCATGTGTTTGTTGGTGTGTTGTCATGTGTTTGTTGGTGTGTATACACAAGTATATGGTATGTGGAGTATGTGGAGGTCAAAGATCCATGTGAGGAACCTTCCTCTACTTCTCTCCACCTTATTTTGTCCGTGTGTGTGTGTGTGTGTGTGTGTGTGTGTGTATACGCGCGTATGTGTGTGTTCAAGCGTCTATGTAAATATGGGCACATATGTGACTTGGTACTCGGGTGGAGGTCAGAAATAACCCCTGGTGCCAGTCTTGCCTTTCCCCTTTTTGGATCCTGGGTCTCTTTACTGCTTTTCCATGGCATAGGCTAGTTGACCCACTTGGCTAACCGGCCTTCTAGTTTCCAGGATTTTTCTGGCTCCTTTCTCCATTACGCCCTAAGAACCCTGTGGGTAGAGATGCTCAAGTAATATGTTCTGGTAGTCTGAATGTAAGTGGCCACCTTAGGGAGTGAAACTATTAGGCGTGGCCTTTGTTGGCGTAGGCGTGGCCTTTGTTGGCGTAGGCGTGGCCTTTGTTGGCATAGGCGTGGCATTGTTGGAGAAAGGGTGTCTCGGTTCACTTCCTGCTGTCTGTGGATCAAAACATGGAATTCTCAGCTTCTTCTCCAGCACCATGATTGCCTGCATGATGCCGTGACAATAATGGACTAACCGTCTGAAACTGTAAGCCAGTACCAAGAAAATGTTTTCCTTCCTAAGAGTTGCTGCTCATGGTGTCTCTCACCTCAATAGAAACCCTCACGAAGACGTGGCTTCTGGGAACTGAAATTTGGGTCCTCACCTTACACTCACTAAGCCATCTCTCCAGCCCCGCTTTGTTTTTTGAAACAGGGTCTCTCATGGAATCTGGAGTTCACTGATTAACTGACTGGCTGTCTGGAGAGCTCCAGAGATCTCTGTGTCGCTACTCACCCCCCTGGGTGCTGGGGTTACATATGGCCACCCCAAGCCTGGGTGCTGGGGATCTGAACTCAAGTCTTCATGCTTGCTCAGCAAGTTCTTTACCCACTGAGCCATCTCTCCAGCCCCTAAAAATACAATTAGTGACAACCAGAAAAACTTAATTATGGAGTAGTTATCATGCAATATCAAGGGATAACTGTCAATTGTATTAGCTGATACACTAATCTGTGGTTATGGAAGAGTAATTTGATAATTTTTAGGGAGGAAAAATGATATATGTAAATGATGCATCTGCAATTTGCTCTAAAATAGTTTGTTAGAAGAGACCAATGCATTGATTAATTGTGGCAAAATTCTGGTAGCCACTGACTATGGGTGATAGGTGAGAGTCCATTGGCATAAGTTTTTTGCATAATAAAAATTTCAAAAGCTAAAGTGAAAGATTTATACATCTTTTCAAAATAACTAAAATTGCTTTTTTTGTATTGGTGAGCTTTGATACATTATTCATCATATTAAACATAAATCCCTAAAGCTTATATCATTATTAAGAGTTATGTATTTGTTTGTATCACATCTACTAATTCTGCTTTTTTAAATATAAAAATATTAGAAAGAGGAGGTTATGGGCTGGTTCAATCAGTAAAGTGGTTGCCATACAAGCATAAGGACCCGAGTTCAATTTCCCAGACCTCTCTTAAAAAGCTGGGCATTGCAGCACATGCCTGAGATTCTGGAGCTGAGAGAGAGACTGAAGGATCCAGGAGTGGGCTGGCCAGGCAGTCTGGCTGAATCAACAAGCCTCGGGGAGAAACTCTGTCTCAAAAAGTAGAGTGGGGGCGGGGAGGAATGAAAGAAGAAGATACAGGATGTTAACCTCTGGCCTCCACTTGTACATGTGTGTATGTGTGTGCATATTAACATGTCCACATTGTGTCTATGCACACACATGTTACATACACACAAGCATTTACAGACATGAAAAAGACAGAAAAAAGACACACAGTGAAGCAACGTATTCAAGAGGGCTGGGAATCTATCTCAGCGTTACAGCACTTGCCTGGCATGTGTGAGGTCCTGGGTTCAAATCCCAGAACCACCAAACTTATAAAACAAAAAAGTTTATGTAATTTTAAGATTGAACATTTCTAACTTAACTATAAAATATAGGCAAATATGAAGATGACACTGTTTCAACATGGTACAAAAGCATGAAGCTTTTCAATGGTGATGAAAATTTGAAGTACGTAATTCTATGAAACTAACTATGCACTGATAAATTTGAAGAAATCTTAAGTAACCAGTAAGATTCTTACATGGTTGGCAGTGACACTTCCTCTGGAGGAGCAGCCCATGCTCTTAACCACTGAGCTACCTCTCCAGTCCCGAAGATTATGTTTTGCTTGCATGTATGTGTGTGCACTGAGTTCCTTCCTTGCCTGAGGAGCTGGAAGAGGATGTCGGAAGTGGAGGTATAGACGCTTGTGAACTGCCGTGCAGATGCTGGGAACTGAACCCAGGCTCACTTTAAGAGCAGCTAGTATTGTTGTTGCTATTTATTTATTTACCTCTGGACTCAGTTTCTTTGAGCTAAAAGGATCTTTATTTTACAATTGTAATATTTTTTGTTTTAATTTTTACACTATACATTACACTAACATTCTAACAAAAAGCTAACACTGAGATTGAGAGATTTCAGCAGAAAATCAAAGGATAATTCTACAGCTGCCACAACTGGAGAGTCGCTTGGTCGGCCCTGCTCGGTGTTAGTGACCAAAGAGTTGATTGCTCCCATTCCTGAGCATACATTTCCCATTGGACAATTGCCCTTCTTTTAGAAAAGAATAACTCCTGTTTGTGCCTTTAGATATTATATGTGGGTATGTATGTATATATATGTAAATATACATACATACATATATTTACATATACATACATACATATATACATATATATATTCGTAAAGATTTAAAAAATCTACAGTCCATCTGGAGCCATGCTGTCGTCTGGGCCAGGGCTGCTGCCAAGGGCCATGTCCCCATCCATGGCCCTACAGCAGGGCCAGGGTCTGGGTTGATGTCTGGGGTTGTTACCACGGAGGGTCATGTAGATGACTGGGGTCTGGTCAGCCACCTCGGACCATGTCTGAGTCTGAGGACCACACAACTGCCAGGGCCTTACTAATCTGGGTGATTGATGTTGCCACCTGGAGTCATAGAGTTGTCTAGGCACGGACCACTGCCTAGGGACACTGGGCAGTGTCCATGGCTCCAGTTACCACCAACTTAGGTCGGTCACCTAAGACCATGTTGGTGCCTGAGGGCTATGCTGCCACAGGGGCCGTATGGACCTGGATGGCCTGTGTTCCCATCAGGCCATGGTACGTCTGGATTGATCTGAAGCCAATGGCCATGTCTGGGTCCATGGTTCTTCTGCAGTTGGGGGTCTGTAATGGTGTCCATGGCCTGGCTATGTTAGCACAAGGTGTCATTGGAACCATGCTGTGCTGAACCAGCTGGGCCCTTCACTGGCCCTGGGATAGTTGGCCCCACCCCTCACTGGATACTACAGAGGGGAGCTGGCCCCACCCCTCTGTGGAGAGTTTGTCCCTCGCTTTTGGGAACGATGGCCCCACCCCTCACCGCACTGATGCACCTCACCTGGGCAGCACCCTAGAGCTGACCCTGTGATCAGGGACGCAGGCGATCCCATCTAGAGAGTGAGAGAAGAGGAGAGCTGACCCTGCCACCCCCTAGTATCCCTGCTACAGCAATCAGGAGAGAGGCTGGCCCTGTTGATGTGAATGTGGGGGACCCGGATCTGAGGACCTGAGAGCAGGAAAACTGGCCCTGTTCCTTGCTGCCAGCTGCATTAGCTTTCCTGGGTAGTGTCGATGAGAGAAAGCTAGGGAGCTGACCAACCCAGCTACCACCCAGGCCAGAATCAGGGCTATGAGTCAGCCCACCCCAACATCCACCCCATCTATGAACGGTTGGAGCATGTGAAGGGGGCGAACCTACAGATCTAAAACAGCAGGATCTCCATGACCTAGGACAACAGGATATCCAAGACCAGCCCCAGCGAGAACCCATCATCAGTGGCCTAGCAGAGCCAGAGGCCTGGAGCCAGACCAATGACTCACAGCAATGAAAGTTTACAAATAAAGATGAATGAATGGACTAAAGGGTAAACTATGTGATTCAATGGGCCACACTACAGTGTCCACAACAAGACTCACTCTCTCTCTCTCTCTCTCTCT
>LOJH01015832.1:1444-15846 GCA_001685095.1 Ellobius talpinus | reverse complement strand
CATCTCCTCACCATTTCAGGACTACTCTGTCACTCAGCTGGCTACTTGAGTAAGTGTGTGTGCACTCGCGCATGCAAGCGTGTGTTAGAGAGGGAGGAGAGAGAGGGAGAGGGACAGAGAGAGAATATGTGCATGCATTTTTTTAAAAGACTTGTATTTTAGGCTTGTCCTGGGAGCATTAGCAGATGTTAAATTAGAAACTCCTCAGCCAGTGTTAGGATTGCAGTGTAAAGCAGTGTGATGGAGTTAGTGGGGGCCTTGCATACAAGCGATATGTGTGAATTTGTTTGTTGTCCCTCTTGTGACCTTGACTCCAGGGTGGCTGGCAGCTGCTGTCCCCTTGACTTTGAACTTGACTTTGAAGTAAAACCATATTCTGTAGTTCATGTGTCCACCCCCTGCCCCCAACCCATTAAGTGACTGGGATGCTCGCCATCATTCCAGGCCAACTGGCTTGGGTGATGTGGCTCAAAGGCTCAGAGCCACCAAAACACCAAATTGCTTTCTTGGCAGGTGTGTCCTCACCTGCTGCCTAGGCCCACTCTGGTGCAAACCTCACCATGGCCTTTCAAAGAACTTCAAAATGCTTTCACCTTTAGGATCAGAATTTGTTTTTCAAAGGCGGTATAGTCTGTGCTTGGGGCTAAGGGACAGCACGGGGAGTCAGGCTTCTCTGGGATATGTGAATTGTAGACAACTTTGGGCAAATCACAGCTAGCTCATGTGTGGATGTCACTGCTGCTGGGCCTCCCAGCCTACCACTGATGCAGCCAGTGATGCCATGGAACATGCCCCTTTCACTTCTCCTTTTCTGGTGTTTCTTTCTAACACTGCTCCCACGGGTGGGAAAGAAGTGAAAACACGACAGGCTGTTACCGCATGCCGGGCAGGTACAGAACACCAGCATATGGTTGCACTTGGCATTTTCCAACCTGCTGAGGCAGGATGTCTTCTTCTTTCATAGCTGCTTCCTTTGGTGGCTTTTAGTGACACACTGGCTTCCCCTGAGGGATGCTGTTTGGTGTAGGAGGTTGAAATCGGAACGGCTGTCTTGGTGGCCTTGCTTGGTGGCCTGGGCTTGTCTTGCATGTAGAAAAATGAGGATAGACCTGGTGGTGATCCTGGGGTCACACTGACCTTAAAAACTGCCTGCGGAGGCAGTATATGCCAAACTCTTGATGGTACAAATGAAGAAACTTGAGTCCTTGGGCTGAGGAAGTGAGTTGTACCGTTTTACAAAGCCATGCGCCCTCCAGATTCACGCTCATCAAAGCAAGTTCCTGTATTTGCAAAAGTCCATTGGTGTAGAGCACTTTCCAAGAATAGAACTCCAGTTTCTCATGACAAAATGTGGAAAAGGATCCTTTCCCATGAGGAAAAAACAAAACACTTGCCAAAAACCTTCATTAGACAGTTACCTCTACTTTGGCCGTGCAATACTCACAAACAACATGGCACTGGCATCTTTAAGTGAGGGCCAGTGGTCTTGGAGTCCTTTTTTGACATTTGCTAAGGCAGCTGCCTGGGGCTGAGCCATGCTCATGGTTCACCAGGCCACAGCAGGCACTGAGTACTGCACACAAGTCAGTTTCCATTACAATAGAGCCTTCTGGGGCTCTTCCAGGCTTAAGTACTATTCCAGCAGAGACAGCACAGGCCTGGGAGAGACCTATGGGCCACTCAGTACCAAAATAGATACTTGAAGCCCTGGCTTAGCTGGTGGGGAAAGTGAATGGGGGTGGGGGCACTGCTTCTAAACTCATCCACCTGATGGAAATACTCAGCGCTGGAATGAGCTATAAATAAACAGTCTGGTTTATTTACAGCTCCTAGAGGTGGGAGAGGGGCAGAAATCGAAGCCCTCCACCTGCTGGGATGAAGTAGGTCAAGGGGAGAATGGGGAGGGGTGGGGTAGTGTAAAAGGCAGATGCTCTGGCAGCAAAAGCAGCTGATAATTTATGTTCACTGGAGATGTCTCCAGTTTCCAGGAAGAAGTGAGAGAAGTGATTGCCCTGAGAGACCCAAGATCTTTCATTAGGGCAACTCCCAGGGTTTTACACGGGCCACACTGGAGACCATAAATGGGCTGGAAAATCAATGGTGATGGTGCAAATTAGGCACATGGCCCGCCAGACTGCAGTCTTAGACCTTTGCTGTCTACTGAGGCGAAAGGGAGACAAAAGGAAAGTGGGTTTGGAGGGGACTCTATCAGGCTTCGGAGGCTAGTGTGTACTGTACCTACCAGCTTGGCTAGCCCAGGTGGCAGGGAGAAGCTGAAACTGTCTACTCCTGACTTCGTGACGCTGGAAAAGAGCTGTGAGAATGTCTGAAAACATAACAAGCATTTTCCATAAGAGAGAGGACAGTAGTAGGGACTGGAGATGTTGTCTCTGTGGCTAAGAGTGTCAGTTGTTCTTCCAGATGACCAGGGTTCAATGACACATAATTCCATAACCTTCAACCTCAGACAGCGTTACTCTGTGACCCTGATGGAACAGTACAAAAGTCATGAGCAAACACAGACAAAAGCCAAGGCTCTCCCACCCCGAAGTGATCATTCTTATTCTTGTACATCATCAGCCTTTGTTCTGTTTCATTCCTTCTTCTCCCAGAGAAGAACCAAGCCAGTTGATTGCAGAACAGCCCATTCTGCTCGGCAGCAGCTGCTCCAAAGCAAAGTCAGACTTTGCATCTCAGTCTCCTCCACAAATCTGCAAGGAGCTAGAATCCCAGAAGAAGTTTCTCTTTGTGCTTGCTGGTTCTTCCTGTGTGCCCTCTCTTCTTGTCATGAACCAACAAACCCAATTTGGTTCTTCCTTGGCTGTGTTCCCAGTAGTCTTTGGTTGGAAGATATTGATATGGTGGTCTCAAGTGGTGTTATGGGAAGCCCCTGCCTCCTTCCTGAGTCCCAGTCTTAATTTTTAACCTATCTGAAGTCAGAGTTCAAAAGAGCGAGCTCTCGAAATAGCTTGCCTGTGCTCAAGTATAGGTTCCACTTCTGACTCGCTGTTTGACATTAAGCAAATTGACTCACTGACTTGGTTAGCTGGTCAGTAAAGAGGGAACGACAATGGCAGTGTTGGTTAGCTTAGTGCAGGGTTGCTATGAAGGTTTGGCATGCCTGTATACACGAACCACACAAATGGTGCCTCACATGTAGTCAGTATTGATCACTAATTGTTAATTCGGCAACCATTTACCAAAGTCTGGCGTCTACCAATACAATGTTAGACCCTGGGGATAGAAACTGGCCCTTGCCCCCCTCCCAGGGAGCACATTCTGGGAGGAAGAAGGGAACAGTTTTATCCTGTGGAGAAGCACAAACACAGGGACAAACCCAGAGAAAAGCATAGTAAGGCCCTGAAATTTGGCCTGCGAGTGAAGGAAAGCTTTCTAGAGATAAGATTCAACATGGAGCTCAGCTCTGAGAGGCACGGAGAGGCCCACCTGGATTTGTTCTGTGAGGTCAGGTATCCGAACAAGAAAAGGAGGTAGAGTTTCAGGAAAACTAGGAACTGAAAAACATGCCCTTTCTGCTGCTACAAACATTCTAGTATGCCTGCCTTTCTATTGGTAAATCCCTAGACATGGAATCACTGAGCTGGGGTATATATCTACATCCTGTTCTATTAGAAAACACCAAGCATTTTTCCAAAGAAGATCTCAGCCTTCATTCCCTCATGCTAAAAAGTAGCAGTTTTCTCTGAACAGCCCTGCCTGGCCTGGATCAGAAGAAAAGGGGCAGCCACAAAGCATGCTGCCTCCTGACCCCTCCACCGCCCCCACTGTTCCCACCACCCTTCTTCAGAGGCAGCAGGAGCCTGGTGAGTGTTCTGCACTTCGGTGAGTAAAACCCTCTGGACTTCCCCATGCCATCCCCATACATGACTCAACATGGCCACCTCTGAATCTCATTTGACAGAGGAAGCTCTACCTTCACTCAGGGGCCACGGCCCAGAGTGGGCATTGTGCCAGTTGTGCCAATTTTGCCACACATTTGTCCCCTGTCATCTTAAATATGGGAAGGAGGGAGCTTTTCTTCCCTGGGAGTTAGATGTAGCAAAATGCCTCATCTTTTTGAAAACACTTAGCTTCCAAGTTCCCATCAGCTGTTCAGATGCAGGGCTTCCCCATTTCCTTCTTTTAATCAAGTATTTATGAAATCCTTATGGTGGGAAAAGGGAAGGCAAACATGGGATATGGAGGCTAAAAATGAAGAAGCAGGGTAGACAGGTTAGAGAATAGGCATCAAAACGCAGTTAGATGTAAGGCGTTAGGACAACTACAGTCTGTAGCAACTTATTTTTTATTAAAAAAGAAAAAAAATCCTAGGGAAAAAGAGCACAGAGGCTCTCACTACATAGAAAATGAGCAGGATCGAATCCAGGAGGCATCTCTTTCATTGGTTTGACCTCTAACCTATTGCTTTCCTCTGAAGCTTCTCTCTCCAGACATGGAGAATCTTCTGGAACTTGAGGCCTCACCATCACCCTGCATTCAAGGCTCACTCGGCTCTCCTGGGCCCCCTGGTCCCCAGGTGGGTGCATCCTTCCAGGCCCTCTCCTGTGTCTTCCTGCAGAAAAAGAATCCCAGTGGACAGAGCCTCATAGCTCCTGCCCCTATGATGTACTGCCCAGCTGGTTTCTCTTCTGTAGCATCTCACATGGGATGTGGCCCATATGGTAGTGACTGCACTGTCACTATCACCAAATACAGATGTGACCATCCTCTCTACTCTTGGACCTAGAGGTGCTCTGCTCAGTGCAGGAAAATGGCAGTCAGAGGAACCTGTTACCTGAGCTTTCTGGGCTCTGGATTGCTACAAGCAGCCCCCACCCAAGGTAAAAGAGAAGAGTGAGGAACAAGCCTGATGCTAGAGAAAGAACTTTCTAGACAAAAAGGAATCTACTCTAAAGACCCTCATCCCAGGCTGGTCTGCTGCCATGAGGGTTTTTTCAATGGCTTTGAGGCTCTGGGTTGTCCAAGGGAGGAGAATGTAGGTTCCTAGTGCTGTCCTAGGCAGGAAGCATAGATGTCACTACTTAGCTACTTGAACCTCTATGGCTTCCTAGCATTAGAGGACTAAAAGCTGAGCTTCCTGACCTGGAAGACAAAGTCCCATGAGTGCACCCTGACTTCGACTGCTCCAACAGCTCACACGCCCTCCACCTTGGACTCAGCTACAGTGTCTGTCTCTCTTCGGTGTGCACACACTCACGAAGCTTGTCTCAGGCTCTGTCGGCACACTTAGGGCCTGTTGCTCTTCCTGAAGCTTCTTTAGTTCTTCCTAGTCACTCAGAGGTTGGCTTTCATGCTACCCCCTCTAGAGACACCTTTATCAGTCAAACATAGTGACACATAGCTCTAATCAGCATCAGAAGAGATTGAGGCCAGGGAATTACTGTGAGTTTGAGACCAGACTGAACTAAATAGTGAGTTCCAAGGCTGCTTGAGCTATAGTATGAAACCATATCTCAGGTAGGGAGGGAAGGAAAGGGTGGAGAGAGAATTTTTTTTCCAATTACCAAGTCTAAAACTATGGCATTGCATCCAGCCCCGTCTGGTTTTCTAATTATTGTTTTATTCTCTATTGCTGTTTGTGGCTATCAGGGCAGAGCTAAGGAGTCTACAGACAGCAGAGGTGATTCTCTAAGCCTAAGAGAATTATTCTCTGACTTTGTAGAGAAGTTACTGATTCTGTGTCTACAGAGACAGGGGTATTGTTCACCCCACTTCCCAGTCTACCCTGCCTGTGGGCTATAGCTAGCCTGTTCTCCATAATCATTTATTGACCCAGGTATAATAGGCTTGTAACCCCAGCACTTGTGAAGCTAAGGCAGGAGGATCCTGAGCTTAAGACTAGCTTAGGCTACATAGTAAGAGACCCTGCTTCAAAAGCAAGACAAACAAAGAAACAAACAATAAAAGCATCCAAAGAACGTTCTAATGAAAATGACTTTGAACTCAGAGGACAGAAGCCATAGTAAAGGTGCTGGGAAGTCTGCAGGAAGGCCAGGCGAGAGTCCTTTAGGGTGGACTCCACATCCCACCTTCAGTGCTCTTCTCTGATGGGTCTTGATGCCCATGAGAACCAACAGAGCATGTGGAAGGGGGGCCACCCTCTGCTCACCTCAGAACAGCGGCTCCAGCCAGCCACACTAATGCATCTCTGAGCTGCACAAGCTCTTAGGGGTCACATGGAGGCTCTGCTGCCCACCCACAGAGTCTGTGCAGCCTCTCTCCTTCCCTGAGAACAGTGAGTGCTGTTGCTATTAAAAGTGAGATATCTAAGCCTGGAACTGTTTAGAAATGCAGTCTCACGAGGTGGTTGGTTTAGGCCTGTAATCCCAGTACTTGGCAGGTGGAAGCAGGAAGATTACTTTGAGTTTGAAGCCAGCCTGAGCTACATAGTAGCAGGCCAGCCAGGGTAAGACTTCCATCACAGGAAGGAAGGAAGGGAGGGAGGGGAACCTGTACCCTGCCTGTTACCCTTCATTCAATAAGAATCTGCATTTGTTTGGTGGGTGCCAAGCTCAATGATCTTGTAAAATAGCTCTAATCATTTTAAGAAATGAAAGGCTTAGAAGGACAAGGAGGATACAATTAAAGCAACTTCCCAACTCCATTCCTAGAAGAGAAGGCAGATATCCTGGCTCCACATGATGATCCCTGGAGAAGTTCAAACATTCCTAGTGCTCATTTTCTCACCAGCTCCCACTGCCCAAACAGTCACTAGTTTGCTCTGGGTGTGGACTGAGTTTTGGGATTTTTCAATGCTCCTGGGGAAACTGGAATGTACTGACAGGTTTTCTAGAAACCAGACTTCCAACCGGCTTTCATGAGTGTTGATTACTTGCAGACGGCAGGGGTATGGTGGAAGTAAAGAGATTTGGGGTGGGTTTCTCTCTGCTATCCCCAGGAATTTGGAAAACAGTCATCAACTGAGCCTTCCACAGATGCATGAGCAGAAAACAGCCGCTTCTGGCTATGGATGTGCAAAACACTGGTGTTTTTACAGCCTCTGACTGGAGCCACCCCTCTTCCATGGCTGTCAGTGGACACAAACATGCTCCTTATATTAATGAAAGTGGGGGGAGAGGATTATTCAGAGCCTGAAGTCCACAGGTCATTTGAGGGAGTGCTTTGCTTCTTTCTCTTTTTTGTTTACAATTTTTGTTTTTGCTTCTTTGTTTTTTGTTTTTGTTTTGTTTGTAAGACAGGATCCCAGGTGGTCCAGAGTGGCCACGAACTTGCTTGTGCAGCCAAGGTTGGCCTTGAACTCCCAATCCTCCAGCCTCTAGTTCTCTAGTGCTGAGGTGGCCACCAAGGCCATGCTCCTCCCTCCCTGGGGATAGTTCTTTGTGCCAAACTTAACTCTCCCTCCTGGTGTGGCCTCAGGGAAGCTTAGCCAAGGCAGGGAAAGATCCTAAAGCTGAGGAGCAGCAGTCTCAGCAGAGGGGCTTCTTCAAGTCTCTGTGGTTGATCTTATCAAGCACTGAAGGATTCGCAGGAGAAAATTCAACTCCAAAGACCGGCATCTAGGGTGCATGAAACAGTGCTGAGAAATGTCAGGAAGAAGAGAAACAGAGCAGAGCAGGCTTTAGGATGAAAGGTTCCTTCAGGGAGCCTCCACATGCTGAGTCCATATGCTCTAGACAGGCCTAGGTCCATAGATCCCTACCACAAACCCTCCCCTGCAGCCTCGCCTTGATTGGGTGTGTGCTTTCTTCATTTCTTATCTCAATTGTGTAGGGTCCGCCTGGGCTTCCTGGGAAGACAGGACCAAAGGGAGAGAAGGTAGGAGCCTCTGCTTCTTCAGCCCCACATCACCTTGGTAGCTACAGCTTGCTTTCTGGGGGTACCACTGAGAATGTTCTGGTTGAAATACCAAAATATGTGCTCATTCTGTCTTAGCAGATGAGGAGGGCTCCCTGATGAATGCAGCTGTAGTAGGGGGTGCTATTGGTGTGTCCTGCTTTGGGTCACTGGCATGGCAGGTGTGATATAACTGGTCAAGTGACCAGCTGACTTATGAGCCACAGCCACACCCTACTAAGCATTCGGATTCCAGAACATCACTTCCAAACAACCATTGTTTATCTGTCTTCTCTATGCACAGGGGGATCTTGGCCGCCCAGGAAGGAAGGTATGACCCATGCTGCTCTGTCGGGCAACTGTGCTTCGTGTGTGTGTGTGTGTGTGTGTGTGTGTGTGTGTGTGTGTGTTTGTGTTCAGTGGCCATCAGTACCTGGCGGAGTGCTGGTGCTGCCATCCCTCTGATGATAACAAGCTTGCCTTTTCTGTAGCCCGTGGCTGCCAGGCACCTGATAAATCTTCCAGAGGCTGCTGGGCCTGGCTGCACTTCCCCAGCCTAAACGGTGCTGAGCAGCAGAAAACTCTCCAAGCCTCCAAGCAGTGGCCCAAAATGACCTCCACTACCTGATTAAACTGGAATAAAGTGCTTGAGCAGACAGAATGAATGGCTTTGCTTTGGAAATTACCGTGGCTCAGAGCGAACCAGCTACAGGCCATCACTAGAGTCAGAGAAAGAACCAGCAGGTGACGTCGCTGTCATCAGTGGGTGCTGGCACTTAAGTTCTACTCTTGACTGTGATTGAAGGAAGAGCAAATTCAGATGAATAGATGCCAGTGGGTTTATTATTAATAGAAGCCATAACAGACTTTTGCAAGGTACAGATAGCAAGGGCAGCCACAGCCCAATGGCTGTGTCGAATGCTGACCTGGAGAGAACCCTGTGGTGGGCTTACAGTATGCTCAGATGCATCAAGTCTGCCATGGGCCTGGAAAGCAAAAGTAGAGTGTAAACACCAGCATCTGGCATCTCTGAGCTCTTGGCCGAACCTTTTATATCCTTAGCTAACTGAAGTGAGCCACTGAATGGGAGGTCAAGGCAGACCCCCTTAGTCTATGCTCTCCCCCTCTTTCACAAGGGTTGCTCTTCTACAAGCCTTAGCAGAGGTGGGGCTCTCTGGAAGCAGAGACACATACAAGTGAATAAATTATGAAGGGAGCACTGTCAGGAGAAACTTGTAAAGAGGAGAAAACGGTCATGAAGGACCGTGGCCAGAGAGGAAGTCCAACTCCAGTGTTGGAACATGGGAGTATGGATTGCCTGTCTGTTTTTCCTTCCTTGAGACCGTGATGGTAAGAGCCCTGGGTTATCGACTGTAGGAAGGACTGGCCAGCTCTAGAGCCCCAAAGTGGTTCAAGGTTTCAGGCTTTGATAGACGCCAACAAGGGTAGCCATGGAGCGATGGCACATCCAGCAGGCCAAATGCCTGTGAGGAAGTCCCAACAGTGTTGCTGCTGCTTCCCACACGGTTCCAGCTCACATCACAGGACAGCCTTGTGGAGACTCCACAGGAAGCAAGGGCCAGTGATACAGTGAATAGTGGTGACGAAATGGAAAAACCAAGAAGTTTAGAATTCTTCTGCTCACTGTTCTACCTTAAGTAGAATAGAACCTTGTTGGGTAATAAAATATGAGAACAAAAATCTAACTCATAACTGTTTGCTATGGCTTTTTCGGGCCCTCGTTCTTTGTAGGGTAGGGATGAAGGCACAGGGGCCACAATTAGTGGCCTCATCCTTTTATCAGGACCTCAAATATTCTTGGCTGGAGGGAAGCACATCAAAGTATCTTGACTTTTGTTCTTGGTCTTTGAAGGGTAGACCTGGACCCCCAGGTGTTCCTGGAATGGCCGGGGCCGTTGGCTGGCCAGGTCCTGAAGGACCCAGGGTAAGTGTCGTATGTGTTTGGGGCTCATGTAGTATCAGAACATAATGGGGATGATGGCTACCTCCTGGCTCCTGGCCAACAGTCAAGTGCATCACTTCCTTGAGAGGGAGAATAGCTGGAAGACAGCTCCCAGCCAGCAAGCATTTCTCCTTCCTGTGGTCTGCAGAGCCTGGTCAGTGCTGTGACTCTGCTTCTGTGGAGAAGCGGAAACTGTTCCCTTCCTTCCCATGAGCCCCATTTCCCTTTGGTCCTGAGAATTGGTGTGCTAGTCTTTGCTGTCTCTGAGATGACCCAAAGGGAACTTGGGCCTTGGAAGCTATCAGCTGTCATGCTGATCTGGCAGGTTGGGTGAAGAGTATTGCAGGCTGGAGAATGCAGATCCTACACTGAGCAAGGGGTCACTCCCTCCTCAGAGAGAGTATACAAAGCAAACACACTCCTATCTTCTCTTGGTTTATGTTCTTGCTGCCCATCCCAGAATGCAAGGTACAGAGGCCATGACTTGGAAGCCAGGGCAAGGCCAGTGAATATCCCCTGCTGCTCTGCCTTCTTGGCTGTGTTGGTAATATAAAAGTCGCAAGGAGATTGATTTCTCTTTAAAACCACTGTATCCTGGCTGCAAAGACGGCGAGATGGCTCACAGTTGAGAGAACTTTTGCTCTTGCAGAGGTTTTGTGTTCAGTTCCCAACACTGTGGCTCACAACCATCTGCCTGTAACTCCCATTCCAGGGGATCTGATTTCCTTTTCTGGTCTCTGTGGGGAGTAGGCATGCAGATGGTGCACACACGTAAGTGTAGGCAACTTCCAATTCACTCTATGGCCAGACATGGTGGCTCACACTTACAAACTCGGTATTCACCGTTACTTAAGAGGCCAGCCTGGGTTACAAAGTAAGCTCCTGGTCAGTCTGAGCTCAAGCAAGAGCCTGCCTCAAACAAACAAAATTCCCACTATAGAGAATTATGCTGTCTATCATGGTGGCCACACATGAAGCCCATGAGATGTGACTAATACAAACAAAGAACTGAAGGCTTCATTTTGACTACCCAAGTTTTAATTTATAAAACTATGCTCAGGGCTCGGGAGATATCAGCCAGTGGAGGCTCTTGCCACCAAGCCTGGCAACCTGAGTTCCATCCCTGGAATCCACATGATGGAAGGAAAAACCAACTCAGAGAAGTTGTCCTCTGACCTCCATATATGTGCTATGGGATGCAAGCGTGCATTTGTGCGCGTGTGCACATACATGCACACACACAGAGTAAATAAGATGAAATTTTAAGATCTCATTATTTTATAATGACTATATGTTGAAGTGACAATTAGATTAAGTAAGAAGTAAAATACTTGCAAAATTGATTTCAATTTGCTTTGTTTTACATTTAAGGTAATATATAAAGACATTTGAAATTCAGAATATGCAGCCAGGCATGGTAGTACATTTACTATAATCCTAGCACTCAGAGGGGTGAGGCAGAGGCATCCATCCATTCAAGGTCATCTTCACCTAACTTTGAGACTAGCCAGTGATACATGAGACCCTGACTCAAAACAAAACAAAACAAAACAAAAAACCCACAGGTTAGTCTCCTCAGTCTGCATAGAGTTGTCTTTACTAATTAGAGGTGGCATGCAGTTTTATAGTATAGAGAATGCTTAGATTCAATTTTATTCTGAGGTGCAACAGAGCCCACCCTACATGTTAGCCACCTCCATCCTGTGTATGTATCCAAAAGCTGATTTTCCCTCTGCTTGGCTACAAACTGAGGGTGAGAGTGTAATGAGATGTCTTCAAGGCCCTCCCTATGCAAAGAGCAAATCAAACAAAGAATTATATGGTGGCAAGCCTATCTTCTGAGGCCCCTGTGCTGTCTCCCGTGCCCTCTCACAACCCTTTCCCGGAAAAGGTCAAACACCACCATTTCCAGCTCCTTGGTGACCTGCACCACCTTGGGCGTTTTTGTTCTCTAACTAAAATCTCAATGACCACGGAGAAAGTGGAAAGTGAAGCCCTGGGAGGAGGCAAAGGGGCCTATGGGACCTCAAGTTCACCACCCAGCCCCAACACCCTGGTTCCATCCCAGCTTGGCCCACATCTCCTGGTTCTGCTTCTCCGAGAAATATCACTGTGGGCCTTCTTTTCCATCTTCTAATTGCCACAGGGTGAAAAAGGTGACCTGGGTATGATGGGCTTGCCGGGGTCAAGAGGACCAATGGGCTCTAAGGTCAGTGAGTGGTCCAGATGGACATTCCCAGGCCTTCTCACCAAGACTGAGGAACAACAGCTGTCTATAAAGATGGGGAGGGCAGGACTGGGGAACTGTTACTCTGAGCTGGGGAGTCAGTCCTTCAGGAGACATCATGCCCTGGGGTACAGGGACACGGGGTTCCTCTTCCTCTTGTTCTCTTTAGCTATCAGGGTTTTGCCTCTGGTTTGGGCATTCAAGGGCTGAGAAAAGCCATGATGTTTCTAGGCCTGGTAGACACACATCTTCGTGCTGACTGCTGCATGGTCCTTGAAACTCACAGGATGGTGTGGAGACATCAGCCACACATTCAGGAAGTTCTTCTACTCTGACAGCACACCCCGCTGTCTTGGGGATGATTATAAACAGTGTGCTTTCTTTTAGGGCTTCCCTGGATCCAGAGGGGAAAAGGTCAGTCTTCGTCTCTTGTGGCATCCCAAATCCTAGTCTGGGCACAGTTCTGGAGTTGGTGGTGGGAGGAAGACAGGCCCAGCTCTCCCTCCAGATATCAACTGCAGCCATCATTCCTGGCTATTCCTGGCTATTCATCGTGTATAGACTGAAAAAGAAGTGTTGGCCTTCAGAGGCAGGGCAGTTCTGGTAAAGAGAACCTCCCAGTGAGGTGCCTGCCCCCCCACAGGGAGCAGGGGAACAAATGACAGCAGGCGGTAAGAGTTTAGTCTGTCAGCATAGGGTTGCTGGACTTAGGCCAGGTTTCTACCACACAGATTTCTTATCTACCAAAGTGTGTGTGGGGGAACACCAACAGGCACCTGCAGACACATGTCCTGTGAGGTGAGAGGGCACCTCTGAGACCCAGAACTTTCTATGAGTTTCTCTTTATTAACTAACATTAAGACAGAAAGCATTTACTGGCAAGCCACCTATTATTTGACCAAAACTGAGGGTGTTGGCCTAGGGAGTTTATCAGTTGGAAATGCTCCTATCCCTACCCCTTACCCCCAACACACAAATGCAATATTAATTGACCCTCTCTTTCGGTTTCCTCCTAGGGATCCAAAGGAGAAAGGGGTGACGTGGGTCCCAAAGGAGAAAAGGTAATGGCAAATCCCTACAAGTGATATACTGTAGTAGAAGTGGGAGCTCCTGCTCCCCAGACCTGTGGACTGATGGGCAGCCATATTGAAAATGGCAGACCCAATCTGTACACAGCCTCTTCCACGTGGCATTTTTTAAACAGTGATGGCATTTATTGTTCTTTTCACAGGGTTTCCCTGGTTTTCCTGGAATGCTGGGGCAGAAAGTAAGTGTCTAGAAACAGAGATAACAGGCCTCAGGTCCTCCAAACAGAGCAAAAGGAGCCCTCTTCTTGGTCCTTCAGGCAGAAAAACTGATTTTAACTGTGGGAAGTTCTAGTTTGAGAAGCAGGCCAGGTGTCTTACCCACTGGGGAAAGGGTAGCAGGGAGGTCTGAGACCAACCTCCAGTTTAGTGGGAAAGGCTACCCCCCACCACCATGGAGAGAGGCCCCTCTTTGTTTCTCCTACTTCCTCGAGCTTAAAGATTTGAAAGTTGGAAGTTTTGTGAGGAGCAACTCCTATCTCCTTTCTGAGCCACAATGGTCAAGACCCCTCTTATCTCTCAGATCCTGGAGCACAAAGGAGGGATTTGCTTGATTTATTTTCACTGCTGTCTAAACACGCAATACAGTCTTCAAGGGTGGCAAACACTGTTGGAGGGACAAAGGATTTTAAATAGGTGACAACTATTTTATTTAAATAGTGACATATTAGTATCTCACTTGATACAGGCTTAATTTTAAAAAGAGACAGTTTTGGGTGTTAAAGAGAGGTTATTCAGCAAATAACCATGCGGTTATTATGTATTAATAAAACAAAAATTGTGAAGGTGTCAAGACTGACAATTTTTGGGAAACATTGCTTAGGTTTAGGATCTGGAGTAAGGTTGGGTGTTGGATAAAGGAAGATGTCATAGCATAATGAGAGAGATGCATAAATGACCATGCATAAATTTCCACGTTAGAACAGCTCCTAACCTAATGTGGAAACGGTGGTTCCTTACACTGTAAAGCATGAACCATAGAAAACAGCCTCTGACATGATAGTGCTGGGTCCTCAGCACTGTAAGTTCTGACCATGCTGAGCAGCTCCTGAGCTAAGGTGAAAATCCTGGGTCCTCACAATGGAAGGCATTGACACATAGAACCACCCCAAGCTGTCTTGGTTACTTTTCTATTGCTGTGATCAAACACCATGACCAAGACAAGTTCCGTAAGAAAATGTTTCAGAAGCTTAAGTCCATGATAGGTGAGGAAAGACATGGCATTGAATAGCTGAGAACTTCCATCCAGATCCACAAATAGTACTAGTACAGGGGATGGAGAGAGAGAGAGAGAGAGAGAGAGAGAGAGAGA
>LOJH01015831.1:0-14628 GCA_001685095.1 Ellobius talpinus | reverse complement strand
GCAGACATACACACAGACAGAATATTGTATACATAATAAGTAAATAAATATTTTTTAAAAAAAGAAATATTAAAATCTAGCATCATATTATGATTTCCTTGTTTTTTAAGGTAGGATCTTATGTAGCTCATGCCAGCTTCAAACTCACTGTGTAGTAGAATATACCTTAAACTCCTGATCCCTCCACTTCCCAAGTCTTGGAATTACAAGTATGCACCTCCATGCCTAAGTGTGCACTGCAGGGGATCAAATCCAGGGCTTCACTCATGCTAGGCAAGCACTCAACCAAATGAACCACATCCCCAGCCCAGCAGTGGTTTATAAAACATGAAAGCTGTTGAGTGTTTTTCTTTGTGTATTGAGGGTTCAGGTTGGGTGTGACAGTAACAAAACAGTGTTTTTAAATGCTTGAAGACATAGAACTAGATCATCTTCCAGCCTGTGTCCCTGGGGTAGCTTCTTCCATGATCTTAATTCCTGGTGTTTAGCTTATGGCCTCTGCTCCTCTCTCCAGGACCTCATGGTTCGGAACGACTGCCCCTGTGGTACCACCATTGGACCTATCTTGGCTTCTCGCCTGGGGCTTCGGGTGCTGGACTTAGGTAGCCCCCAACTGGCCATGCACTCTATTCGGGAGACAGCCTGTACCACTGGAGTTCTCCAGAGCCTCACCCTTTTCAAGGTAACTCCCACTTGACCCTCCTCTCTATCATTAAGTGGCTAGCCTTGTTGCTGGGGCTGTTGGCTATGGTGCTCCTTGGGTCAGCGTCCCATCACTCTACAAAATAAGTGAGATACACAATCTATAAGAAGTCAGGGTTACAGTTTTAGAGGCTTTATTTCGCGGACAGTTGGCTTGTTAATTTAAGCTCTGTGATAAAGCAGAGTGTCATGGCAAGAACATGTGGTCAAAGAATCTGCTCCCCTGAGATTGTCAGTGAGGGTTGTGGGGGGGGTGGATCCAGTGTCCCCTCAAGTTTGCTTTATCCCAAGTGACCTAATTTCTTCCCTTCAGTCCCCACATCTTAACGGTTACACTACCTCCCAATAATGCCACAGGCTAGTGAGCAAGCCTTTAACACATGGACCTTTAAGGACACTTATACAAGCCGCACCATTCCCCATTTTCATGGCCTCAGAAAGGTTGTCTAGGAAGGGGCTGAGGGGTGAGAAGACATAAGCATAGATCCTCGACGCTATAATAGTAGAGCCTAGAACTGAAGGTGATGGGAGGCGAGCGGTTGAACACCGTCATCTGGTCACTCGCTAACTCCCAGTTCCATTGCCTCTTGTTTCAGGGTTTCTTTGAGCTGTTCCCCTCTGTGAGCCGCAACCTCTTAGTGGACTGAGCCCTCTTGGCAAGGCCTATCTTCTCTCACCCCTGGGACTGAAGGGGAGGTCTC
The DNA here is from genome assembly GCA_001685095.1 of Ellobius talpinus. Lineage (NCBI taxonomy): Eukaryota > Metazoa > Chordata > Mammalia > Rodentia > Cricetidae > Ellobius > Ellobius talpinus. The sequence continues at coordinate 13,225 of LOJH01015831.1, read as the reverse complement.
AGTTTAGCTGAAGCTGGATTATTAAAATGGATTTTCACCCAGCTCTGTTGTGCTTCTTCAGAATCTGCGTGGTGGGGAAATGAGCCTGACCTGAGCCTCTGGAATCAGAGCAAAGGTGAAGGTTGGGGTGCAGTAAAGAATAAATTCCTAGAAATAAAATTAAGGAATTGAATGTACGTGTACTTAAAATTCAGGTAAGTACTGTTCAGTTGTCCCTCCTTGCATCTCACCTGCATCAGAAGCTGTTTTAAGATTTATTTTATGTGTTTGAGTGTTTTGCTTGTGTGTGTGTGTATGCCTAGTATCCATAGAGACCAGAAGAAGCCCTGGTTCTTCTGTAAATAGTTATGAATCATCATGTGGATGCTGGGAACTGAACCCAGGCCCTCTGCAAGAGTAACACATGAGTAAACACTGAGCCGTCCCTCCAGCTCCTGCTTCCCTCTTCTCAAATCACTTTTATTCATTGTGATTTTGGTCTCCCAGACTTTTAAGAGTTTAGGATATGGTACTGGAGAGATAGCTCACTGGTCAAGAACACTGACTGCATGCCAACAGGTGTCTCCCACCTTTAATCCCAGCACTTGGGAGGCAGAGGCAGGTAGTCAGCCTGGTCTACCGAGCAAGTTCCAGGACAACCAGTGATACACAGAGAAACCCTGTCTCAAAAACAAACAACAGCAACAAAAAAGCAAAAACGACAACAAAATCAAAAAACAAAAACACCACTGGCTGCTCTTGCAGAAGACCCAAGTTAGTTCCCAACCATCTAACTCCACTTCCAGGGGATCCAGTACCCCTCTTCTGGCCTACATGGACACTGCATGTACACCCATGTCATGTATAGACAGATATGTATACAAAACATACACATAAAAATCTTTCTAAAAAGATGACTCAGCAAAACCATGTATGTGTGTGCTATATAAACAGACTTATTTATCAATTGGTTTGAAAAGTATTGACTGGAAAGAATGGGTATTGATTACACTGTTTCAAATTTTGTGTGCGTTTAAGTCGTTTTATAATAAAAAGGTGAAGGTAAATTTAAAAATTCAAAGCCAGAAGTGATGGGGGGCGGGAATCACAGTAGGATGAAGAATTTAAGATGACAAGCTTAAGCCAAGTACATGGTGGTGCATGCCTGCATCCCCAATACTCATTGGGGAGGTTCAGAACAGAAATTCCAGTTTGAGGCTAGGACCTGTCTCAAGAAACAAAACAAAAACAGGATAAGCAGACTATTTCACAATCTGCTATGTAAAAAGAAATTACAAAACCGAGTAGAGCTGTGACTCAGTGGGTAGCACTTGCTGAGAAAGCATGAGGCCCTGAGTTCCGATCTCAGCTCCCATGTGAAAAAGTCAGACATGCTGTAACCCCAGTGCCGTAGGAGGTAAAGAGGAGAATCACTGGAGCGTGCTGGCCCCAGCCTAGTTATGGTCCCTGAGAGACCCTGTCTCAAGGAAATAAGGTAGGGAGATAGTGATGTCCCCTGACCCCCCATCCACAGGTGCACACACCACATGCACACGGGTGCATATACAGCACACACACTGCAAAACCAAAAAAAGAATAGGTGGACTAAATAGCTCAAAAGCTTGTCAAACTGAATATTTTCAAATTCGTGGCTGTGTGACCCACATGGCTGGAGTTAAGATGGAAAAATACATGAGAGCCCTACCCTTGGCAAACTAGATGACTTTAGTACTATAGGTGGTGAATTTTTCAAAAGGTTTTTGAAATTCTGAGATGGGTGTGAACCATAGATTTTTTTTATAGTTGGCAGCTGTTGAAGGACTCCACAGTTGGAAGGTAGCTTGACAGTTGGAGAGGTCTGGTTTCTGTGGTGGTCTGTAGTGTGACTCAACTCAGAAAAAGATCCCTGTGACTTCATCACTAGTGGTTCCTTACCAGAGCCACCCAGGCAACAAGAAACAGGCCACTCTCTTATGGTTGAGAGCTGTGCTGTGATGGGTAGCATATTAGTTCCTGTTTATGCTATGATAAAATATCGTGGTGAAGAAACTTACGGAAGGAAGCATTTGGGGGCTTATGTTTCCAGAAGGATAGTTCATCATGGTGGGAGATCACATCTCAACAGACATAAGAAGCAGAAAGGGCAAATAGATGAGGCTTAAAGCCCACACACACAGTGACATACTTCTTCCCAAAGGCTTCATAACCTTTCCAAATAGCACCACCAGTTGGTTGGTACCTTAGCCTTTGGAACCATTGCTCATTCAAACCACTATGGGTGACGTTCTAGCTTTAATTGAAGGAGCTGCTCTCCTACTGTCACGTCAGCAAGATTTGTCTACACAGTTCCCCAATGGTCCTCGGTTTGCTGAAGACGTCTTTCAGTGGCCTCCATGCCTGCCAGTTACCACCCTCACCTTTAGGTGCCCATGGGATCAAGGACACCTAGGATTGCTCTAGTTGGATGAGCTATAGTTCAATAATGATTTCAGAAGACCAGGTTACAGTGTGTGAGACAGCCATGGCCAAATGCGTGACATTTTTTTCTACCTATGGAACTATGGAGGGAAGATAAAAAGATACTATTTGTTACTCATATTTGGGCTGCATTTGTGACCAAAATAAATGTCTGACTTAAAGAATGTATAAGAAGTACTTAGATGAAAGACCAAAAGGCAAATAATGAAACATGACCATATTAGTGACTTCTCTGACTGGTTTTATGTGTATAGTTATTCAGACAAAAGACTCCTGGAGCTTTTTCCTTAAAAAAAATTACAGCTGTGAGACACACTTAAAACCAAAAGGTTGACGAAACATCACCATGTATGATCTGACTTTTTGTTTGGTTTGGTTTTTATGGAGTACATTCAACATTCAAAGATGTTGGTTTGGTTCCCTGTTCTGTTTCTTGGCCTTCTTTCCTTGAGACAGGGTCTCTTGTTGAACTTGAAGCTAGGCTGGTGGCAGACAAGACCTTGCAATCCTCCTGTCTCGAGGATCAAGGATGTCTCGCTGCCCCTGAGTGCTGGAGTTAGAAGCACACATGTACCATGCCCAGCTTTTCACATGGATTCTAGGGATTTGAACTCAGGTCCTCACACTTGCACAGCAAGCACTCTCATCCTCTGCACCATCTCTCCAGATGTCTTTCTGTTTTAGAAACAAAGACTTACATAGGCCAGCCTTGAACTTGGAGTTCTGCCTCAGCCTCTAGCAGCTGGGACTACTGACCTGCACTACAAGGGCCAGCTTATTTTCTGAGTCATTGCTTCTGTTTGATGGTATTTTATTTAGAGTTTTTGCATCTATATTCATTCATAAAATTAATTTACAGTTTTTTTGTGCTATCAAGTTCAGTTATCAATGTTACTATTACTTTAGACACTTTCCTTTTTAATGTTCTGAAAAATTTTAATAATATTGGGGCTTTTGGAAGGCTGTAGAATCTCTGACAAAGCATATGATTTTAATGCTATTCTGGGAAATCCTTTCATACCTTTATTGTGAAGAAACCGGTGTGCTTAAGCTTCTGCCTCTAAAGGATCGATTTCACAAATTTCATGTAATTACTCATGTAGGCATTCATATTTGTTTGCATAATTCTTTATAAAGTCATCTGTTTAAATTTCCTTCTGTTAAATTTCCCCTCGATATTTCCCCCGCCTTACCTTCCCCCCTCCTTCCTTTCCTTCTGGTTCTTTTTTCTACTCTATTTTCTCCTTCTTTCCCTTTGTCTAAAATTTGTTAATTCCTCTATTTTCTTAGCTAGAACTTTGATATATGCTTTTTTTCAAGTACCAACATTTTAGTTTGTCAGTGCCAAGTGTGGTAGTGACAAACGCTGGTGTGGGTCATGTCCATTACTGGATTCTCTCTTTGCAGGCCAGGGTTAAGGGTAGGGATGCTGCTGGTGGACTCAGCTCCTAGTGTTGATGGTGATAATGGGACTTCAGCATCACGGGAGGGAGCCTGAATGGCAGCCCCTTGCCATCAGAGTCTGTAGTACTTTCTTTTTCTTAACTATGCTGTAGCATAAGAGTATTTGTTTTTCTTTCTGCTTATTTCAGCCTAAACGACTTTTGTAGGATGCACAAACAGGTTCGGACTCTGGCAACTGCCTGTGTTATTTGTAGTAGTAAAATGCAGAAGGTCCTTATTGAAGATCCTGCCAGCAACTGTCCTTCTACCACTCTGTGTATGTGGTCCTACTGCTAACTGTCAGTGTCTATACTTCTTTGCCTGAGCTCTTTTTTTTGCTGCTTGACAAGAATTTTCCTTTCTTCTTTTTTAAATGTTTATGGGTGTTTTGCCTGCATATATGTAAATGTACCATGTAAGTGCCTGATGCCGAAAGAGGTTGAAAGAGTGTAGGTCCCCTGAACTGGAGGTAGGCTTGTCTGTGAGCCATCATACTGGTGATGGGAACTGAAGCTGGGTCCTCTGCAAGAGCAACAAGTGCTCTTTATCGTTGAGCCATCTCTCCAGCCCTGACAAGAGTTTTCTACTCACGTCAGAGGAAGTGCTAGGGAATTGTGCTCCTTACTGCAGGGCAGCTCCATCCTAGAGTAACAAGGCTTGTGTGTGTGAATCCTCCAGCTTCCTCCTGTCTTGGGTGAGACAGCTTGGAGCTGTGAGGCTCACACTCACTCATCAGGAACATTAGAATCCAGCCTCGTACCTGCCTGTTGTGTTGGCTGCTGCTCCGGTACTGGGATCAACAGTGAGCAGCTGGGCTCTGCATTCAAATCTCTGTCTCAGGGTCTGCCTCTGAGGAAGTCCACCCGAATCAGAATGCCTTCGACAATGAGAGATGGACAGGAATGTCTGCTCTTAATCTTTTGTTCTACTGAAGAGGGGGAAGAAATGGAAAAATACACATGGATTGGAAAGGGAGGAGCAAAACTTTTTTTTGATATCCTTGGTTACATAGAAAGTCCCAAAGATATTCAAATTAATAAGAACATTTATCAAGAAAACTGGCTGAAAAAAATCAATGTACCCAAATCAATTCCATTTCTATCTTCTAGTAATGACTAGTTAGAAAATGAAATTTTAAAGAGGCTTGCTTCTACCAAGAATACAAATGAAATACCTGTGATTAAATATAAAAGATTTCCTAGATCCCTACAGAGAAAATTTAGTTCAAATAAATTGACGGTTTATTTTTTTTCTTGTAGATGCAAAACTTATTGTAAAAAATATATCATTTATCCTTCAAATTGATATATAGGCTCAGTATGATCCTATAAAAATGCCAGCAGGTTCCTTCCTGTTCTTAATTTTCTCCTTTTGTGCAAGTTTACAAGCTGAAGCATACACACACACACACACACACACACGCACGCACACACGCGTGCATGCACACACGGAGATAGTCAAGACACTTTAATTATATTTATTTATTTGGGAGTCATGTATATGCCACAGTACACATATGAAGGTCAGAGGATAACTTGAGGGGACTCACTTCTCTCCTCTCTTTGGGTCCTAGAGCTTGAACTTAAATAGTCAGGCATGGTGATAAGTTCTTTACCTACTTAGCCTTCTTACTAGTCATATATATATATGAATATATACATACATAGAGAGATCCTGTCTAAAAAAACTAATATATATGATATATATGTGCCTCTATGCATTGGCTCTAGTCAAGGTAGTTTTAATGAAGGTAATGGCCCTACTAGTATAGACGCTCATTATAAACCTTCAGTAATTGTAACAAGTCTTTCTCTGACTCGCCAGCCCAAATAATGACACAGAGACTTCTTATTAATTATGGAAGTTCACCCTGTAGCTTAGACTTATTTCTAACTAGCTCTTATAACTTAACCTATATTTTTAATCATTTGCGTTCTATCACATGGCTTTTTATCTTTATCCCATTCTGTGTATCTGACTCATTCTGCATCTGGCTGGCTCCTTTGCCTCCCTTCTTCCCAGAGTTCTCTCTGTGCCTGGAAGTCCACCTAACCTCTTCCTGCCTAGCTTTGGCCATTTAGCTTTTTATTAAATCAGTCAGAAGGCATCTTGTCAAAGACACGTCTCAAAAGATTATTTTACAACAGGTAATTAAGACAGTATATTTATTACTAATTAAGACTGACCAGTAGAACAGAATAGACGCATGAACAGCTGATACTTGATTTATACCATAAGTGGTAATTCAGCTGGTCTTTTCAATAAATGAAACATGAAAACTGTATCCATATAGAAAAGTGAAATTGGAAAATAATGGACAAAACTAATTACAAGTGTGTTTTTGATGTAACTATAAATGGAAGAACAATAAAGTGCCTAGAAAATACTAGAGGAAATATCCTTATGACTTTGGTTAAACAAGATACAACACTAAGCACAGAAGACAATACTGGCAAATTTGATCCTATTAAAATTAAGGCACAGGGCCGGGCAGTGGTGGCACATGCCTTTAATCCCAGCACTCAGAAGGCAGAAGGCAGAGGCAGGTGAATCTCTGTGAGTTCGAGGCCATCCTGGTCTACAGAGCTAGTTCCAGGACAGCTAGGACTGTTACACAGAGAAACCCTGTATTGCAAAACCAAAAGAAAAAAATTAGGCACAGGGTCTGGGACTGTAGTTTGGGGGTGCTACCATGTGTAAGGCCCTGGGTCCAACCCCCAATACTGAGGACAAGAAGATGTAATTAAGAGAATTGAAGATGGGCGTGGTAACCTGTAAATCTCAGTACTCTAGAGGTGGAGTCAGGAAGATGTGAAGTCTGAGCCCAGCCTGGCCCATATGAAACCTATCAAACCTGTCTCAAAAAACAAACACACATAAGTGAAAATATGCTTGTTAGTCATCAAAGAAATACTAGATCAACTGTGAAACTAACTGTTCGACCTTAAAATGCCAAGTTTATATAATTTTGTGCAAAATAAAATATAGATACATGCTAATACAAATAAAAATACAAATTAAACAATGAAAAAGCCAGGCAGTGGTGGCGCATGCCTTTAATACCAGCACTTGGGAGGTAGAGGCAGGCAGATCTCTGAGAGTTTGAGGCCAGCCTGGTATACATAGAGAGTTCCAGGACAGTCAGGGTGGTTACACAGAGAAACCATGTTTCTATAAACCAAAATTAAAACTAAAAAAAAAACCTCAAAAAGTGAAAAAAAACACAAAAAGAAGCCAGTATACATCTACCATAATAGCAATGGTTGTCAGTCTTGACCAACACTTAATTGGATTTTGAATCACTATGCAGACAAATCTCTGGGGATGTCCATGAAGAATTATCTAGAGCAATGGCTTTCAACCTTTCTAAAGCTGTGATCCTTAATACAGTTCCTCCTGTTATGGTGACCCCCAACCATAAAATTATTTCGTTACTTCTTCAAGACTGTAATTTTGCTACTCTTTTGAATCTGATATGCACCCCCAAAGGCTTTGTGACCCACAGGTTGCTAACTGCTCCTCTAAGTTAACTGAGGTGGAAAGACTCACCCCTAAATGTGGTTGGTACTTTTCTATGAGTTATTGGGCCTGAACCGAATACAAGGACAAAGCAAGCTGAGCACAGCCATTGCAATATCTTTCTCATAGTGGAGGCAATGTCACCAGCTATGCTCTGCCTCTACCCTTGGACCTCCCCTGTCAAGGTGGACTCTATCCCCTGGTGCTGGGAGCCAAAATAAACCCTTCCTTGAGTGACTTGTGTCAGATACTTTCGCGCACCAATGAAACAAGTAACAAATATAATAACCAAAACAAATTAAGCTGCTCATACTGAGTACTGGTAAAGTGTCACAGTCTTGGTGGAAATGTAGCTGGCATTGACGTAGGGCATCACTCTGGCATTGTAACACTGTAACCTAGGTCTGCACCCTCAGCGAGTGTGTCTCTGTACATCAAGAGACGTGTATGAAGGTGTGTCATGCTGCTTATGAGTCTTAAACTGGAAACAACCCAAGAGTCCAGAACAGTGCAACTGACACTGCTAGAGACAGCAGCTTTGTGGTGTTTGAAACACGTAATTTTGGAGGCTCTATGTGGGTGATTATGCTCAAAACTACAAATACAAAATTTAGTATTATAGCAAAATCTTCTTTAGAAGAATATGTTTAAGGAAGGACCAGGTATAGTGGTTTAAATGATAAATGTCCCCCATAGTCTATGTCATTTGAATGCTTGGTCCTCAGTTAGTGAACCATTTGGGGAGGCTTAGGATGTATGGCCTTGCTAGAAGACGTATGTTCCTGGAGGCAGACGTAGGATGCATGACCTTGTTAGAGTACATATGTTCCTGGAGGCAGGTATAGGATGTATGACCTTGCTAGAGGACGTATGTTCCTGGAGGCAGGCTTAGGATGTATGACCTTGCTAGAGTACACATGTTCCTGGAGGTAGGTATGGGATGCATGACCTTGCTAGAGGTCATATGTTCCTGGAGGCAGTCTTAGGATGTATGACCTTGCTAGAGTACACATGTTCCTGGAGGTAGGTATAGGATGCATGACCTTGCTAGAGGTCATATGTTCCTGGAGGCAGTCTTAGGATGTATGACCTTGCTAGAGTACACATGTTCCTGGAGGTAGGTATAGGATGCATGACCTTGCTAGAGGTCGTATGTTCCTGGAAGCAGGTGTTGGGAGCTTAAAGACTTTCACTGTCTCTGTTTCCTATTTGTGGTCCGAGATGTGAGCTCACATCTGGTCACATCAGTTCTGGTCATGAAGCCTGCTCGCTGCCACTCTTCCCTACTGTCATATGATAGACTCTTATCCCTCTGGAACCATAAGCCCAAATAAACTCTTCCCTATACATAGCCGTGGTCATGCTGTTTTAACACAGCAACAGAAGACTAGCTAATACACCAGGCCTCTGCCCTTCTGGGTTGTAAGAACAGACTTCGACCCACTCGTGGGGTGTGAACTGTGTGACTCCCAGTGAGGCTGAAAATGAAACGAAGCAGAATTTGACTCATGATTCATCTCTTGGCGTCTGCTATCCCAGCAGTCACTTCACTGTGGGAAACACAGGCACCCTCAGAAGGTGCTTGTTTATGAGAGCACAAGGCAGAAAGATTTCATATGCTAAAGTCCATTGCGTTATTCAACACATTTACTTATTGACTGTCCACTCTGAGATGAGCTCAGTCTCCTAAGCCAGACACTGAGGGTGGGACAATAAGATAAACATTCATGTCCTCTGCTCTCTTGGAATTTAGACTCCAGCCAGAAGACACACATAAATCAGCAAGGGCATAAGTCAGTACAAATAGTGATAGCATGAATTATGGTGTGATAATGACTGGTAAGAGTGGAGTTGGTGGTGACACAGAGATAGTACTGGAAGGCTGAGAACAGGGAAGACTGGAATGGAAAGCAAGATGACTCCACGTTGGGCCTTTCACGCCAAGGCCAGGTTGTGTCTTAGTCACCGTTTTATTGCTGCAGAGAGACACCACAGCCAAGGTAACTTATAGAGGAAAGTGTTCAATTGGAGGCTTGCTGACAGGTTCAGAAGGCAGTTTATAGTCACCATGACAGGGAGTGTGGTGGCATGCATGCAGCGATGGAGCTGGAGAAAGAGCTGAGAGCTTTACATCCTGATCCACAGGGAGGCAGAGAAACACTGGGTCCTCGGTAGGCAATCTTCCACCAACTGGGGAGCAAGCCTTCAAACATGAGCCTTTGGGGCCCATTCTCATTCAGACCACCACAGGGGGTTAACAGTTATTTGAGTGTTAAAGAAATTCTTGAAGAGTGTTAAGCAAGGAAGTGACATGCTTAGATTGGTAGTTTAGAAAGATTCCCCCTGCTGTTTGTGAAATTATAAGGAGGCAAGAGTTGAACAACAAACACTCAACAAACATCAATTCCCTCTGCAGATAGGAGATTTTTCTTAGTTAATCTATTGATTCTTTTTCCTCTCTCATATATTACATCCCAATCCAAGTTTCCCCTCCATCCTCTCCTCCCAGTTCCTCCCCACAACCTCTCCTCTCCCCCAGGTCCACTTCTCCTCCATGTCCCTTCAGAAAAGAACAGGCCTCCTAGGGATATCAGCCAAACATGACATAAGTTTCAATAAGACTGGGTACATACCTCATAGCTAGGCTGCATGAGGCAACCTAGTAAGAGGAAAAGGGTTCCAAAAGCAGGCAAGAGTCAGAAATAGCTCCCACTCCCACTGTTTGGAGTCCCACAAGAACACCAAGCTACACAACCATAACATATATGCAGAGGAGCTAGGTCAGACCCACATAGGCTTCCTGACTGTCACTTTAGTCTCTGTGAGTCCCTATGAGCCCTGGTTAGTTGATTTTGTGGGCTGTGTTCTCATGGAGTCCTACTCTTAAGTCTGAATTTACACACACGCAGAAAGCAAGCTGGGTTCATGCCCGGAGAGATGGCTCAATGGTTAAAAGCACTGGCTGCTCTTCCATAGGACCCGTATTCAATCCCCAGCACCCACAGCACCAGGTGACTATTGACAACCATCAGTGACTCCAGTTCCATGGCCTCTGACACTCTCTCTCTTCAGGGCACCAAGCATACACATGACTCACAGACATCCGTTGATCCAAGGCTTTCCCTGAGGCTCTGATAGATGGCTAAGAGATACAGCTCCTTCTCTAAAACTAGGAATATGCTTGGTAGAGCCAGTAATGACCTGGGGCCAGGGCCTTGGGGCAGGACGTCAGATCCTGCCAACTGTATATTCCCACCATGTAGGGCTGTGGGTGTCAGTTCAAAGCCTCTGTGAAGCTCTTGAGATGATGCCCTACATTCCCTTTGTGTAGCATTGCTTCTTCAGCTTCCTGCCGACTTCACCCTATCGTATAAAAGCTTTCCACTGACTCTGTCCCATTACCCCCCCATGTGAGGAAGACACCATATTTCTTTCCTTGTTTTATTTATATTATTATATGATTATTTGCCTTTTTTCAAGACAGGGCCTCACTATATAGTCTGGTGGTTCTGGAACTCACTATGTAGGGACCAGGCCAGCCTCAAACTCAGAGATCCATCGGCCTCTGTCTCCTAAGAGCTTGGAATAAAGTGTTGGGTCACTACACCCAACAATGCTGTATTTCTTTCTTTTTTAAAAAAGACTTATTTATTTTTATGTGCATTCATGTTTTGCCTGTATGTATACATCTGCATAAGGGTGCCAGATCCCCTGGAAATGAAGTCACAGGCAGTTGTGAGCTGCCATATGAGGTGCTGGGAACTGAACCTGGATCCTCTGGAAGAGTTAAGTGATCTTAACTGCCGAGCCATCTTTCCGGCCCCAGTGTTCTATTTTTTAGATAAACTTGATCACATGAGTCATCAGCTTGTGCAGGACCTCCAGACCCCAACTTCCCTATCTTCTTATCTTCCCACCCTCTGGCCATCATCCCCTTAGGATCCTGTCACAGAAGAAGGACCTGCTGATCCAGGTTAGATGTCCATGCAGGCAAAACACCCACACACATAAAATAAAAATAAATCTTTAAAAAAAAACAACGCTGAGTTCAGGCTGCATACGGTAGCACATGCCATTAATCCCAGCACTTGGGAGATAGAGGCAGGTGGATCTCTTTGAGGTGGGTCTGATCTACATAGAGAAACAGTCTAAACAACAGGAACAACAAAAGAAATAAACAAAAATCTGTGCTCTGGCAGGTAGGCAGAAGAGCAGGACTTTCCAGCCTGGTTACAACCGCCATGGATGGGGCCCACTGTGGGGTGGGGAAGGAGGCACTGACTTCCACGCTTCCTTAGGAGGTTCAGGCCCTGGAAATAGGGCTCCCAGGAAGACTGGAGCACTGCATCTCATTCTGTTTCCTGCTGCCAAACTCCTAGAGACGTGTAGAAGGCATCTGGGATTTTACCAGCTCCCACATGAGAAAGAAACCGAGTGCAGGACGCGGGGCTGTCTCCAGGGATGGTTTGCAGGATGGTGGGTGTCCCTGACTCTGAAGCTCTGGGAAAGGAAAGCTCTGGTACGTGTCGTGTAGGCCGAGGTTTAAAATAGGATGACGTGTGGGGAAACTACAAGAAGTAAGTTCAGGTGATGATGAGGGCTTCATCAGAAAGGATAGAGGAGGAGTCAAGGGATTTGGAACCATACCCCAAGGCCTTGGGAGAAGAAGGAACAGTCACTGAGAACCTGGCAAGGGTAGGAACAGGAAGCCCTGCATTCAGTCTGTTTCAGGAAAGGACCCAGGTTGCAAACGCCTTGAAGGGATGGGCTATTTGTGAGGGCACAGCATGGGTGAGACAGGAGTAATAACCATCTTCACACCCTACCCCATCCATCCTGGTACTAAAATTTGGTCATTAACACAGGACTTCCTGGGGGAGGGTGGGCTGGGAGGATGCAGATGGGCTTATGGAGTGTATATACAGAGAAAGTCCTTTCGTCGTCTACCGAGCCACTTCCAACTAACACCCATCCCTCTGGAGTTTCTCTACTGGTGAGGAAGGGGTGGTGCCTAGGATCAGCAGGTTCATTTGCTTCCTGGGACCATCATCTTAGGGACCCAGCTTCCACCCAAAGCCCCTGTCCCTTTCTGTAGGATGCTGGGGGATACATTGTCTCTTATGATGCTAATTTTTAGCTTTCATTCATGTTAAGAGACATTTTTCTTTCTTTCTTTCTATTTACACTGGCAAAACCGCCTTTAAACCATTTCACTAGGCCAAGCTGTCTGAGGCTCTGTGCACCCATCTTTCCCCAGGATGCCTCTGCCCGGTGGCTGTTCTTACCTACCAGTCTAGACCCCAGCAGTGTGAGGACCAAGGCATGAAGACACCAGGAAGAAAGATGGGAGAGCTCCAAGATGGGAAGTGAGAGGGGGCTGGGAGTGGCGGGAGAGTAGAGGCTTGCTGATTGAGGAGCCATAATAGATAGGATGCTGCTCCTCATTAGCTGGGACTTTTTCGAGGCTCTTGGCCCGTCCCTGCTAGGACAATTCTTGTACTCTTAGAGGACAGACCCAGTCCTGGGACCTGAGCACAGCAGGCCCCTCCAAGAGGTCATGAACTCCATATTTCACACGCGTGGGGAGGTGTGTGCCTACATTTGTGCCTCAGGGCGAGTGATGTCTGGGAGAGCTAGAGGAGAGGAGAGACCAGCTTGACCTTGCCAGAGCCTTCCTAACACAGGCCCACACACAGCTGCCTCTATAAAAGGTCCCAGCTGGTTTTCCCGTTTGCAGGACCTCCAACCTGTGGGAGAGTGCCCATCCATCGCTGTTTGAAAGGAGCATTCTCATCTGTTGAGGTTA
>LOJH01015830.1:12336-23205 GCA_001685095.1 Ellobius talpinus | reverse complement strand
GAGGGGGGTTGGGGCGGGGGCAGGCTGGGAACTCCAGGCGCCTGGCCCCGGAGGCCACCACTGCCGTTCCGATACTCGGCTTTCCCAGAGTTTGTGTGCCCGAGATGCCGGAGCGGGTCTCAGGGTGGAGGTGCCCACCGCTCTCGGATGGGGGATGCTTCACGTCACTCCGGGTCCTCCCGGCCGGTCCTTCCATATTAGGGCTTCCTGCTTCCCATATATGGCCATGTACGTCACGGCGGAGGCGGTCCCTTGCTGCTCCAGACCCTTGAAATAGAGGCCGATTCGGGGAGTCGCGAGAGATCCCAGCGCGCAGAACTTGGGGAGCCTCCGCCGCCATTCGCCGCCGCCGCTGTCAGCTTCCGCCGCCGCAAGATCGGCCCCTGCCCCAGCCTCCGCTACAGCCCTGCGTCCACCACGGGCCGCGGCCACCGCCAGCCTGGGGGTCCACCTACACTCCCCGCAGTGTGCCCTGGCGCCCCGTATGTGACCTGGCCAACTCCTGGCGAGTGTGCCCTCAGTAGCTTTGGTCCCGGGCTGCGCCCACCACCCAATATCAGCTCTCCAGCTCGCTCGTCCGGGATGGCAGCGGCCAAGGCTGAGATGCAGTTGATGTCCCCACTGCAGATCTCTGACCCATTCGGCTCCTTTCCTCACTCACCCACCATGGACAACTACCCCAAACTGGAGGAGATGATGCTGCTGAGCAACGGGGCTCCCCAGTTCCTCGGTGCTGCTGGAGCCCCAGAGGGCAGCGGCGGTAACAGCAGCAGCAGCAGCAGCAGCGGGGGCGGTAGTGGGGGCGGCAGCAACAGTGGCAGCAGCGCCTTCAATCCTCAGGGGGAGCCGGGCGAACAGCCCTACGAGCACCTGACCACAGGTAAGCGGTGGTCTGCGCCGAGGATGAATACCCCTTAGTGACTACCCTAACGTCCAGCCCTTTGCTGCAGAGACCTGCTCCTAGACCTTAGGCATGGTCCTGGGGTTCCCTCTATTCCACGCGGCTCCAGGGTCTTGTGTTAGATGTCCGGGGACAACCCCCCTCCCCCCGCACCACCATCCTTGCGGTGCGCGGAGGGCAGAGCGTTTGTTTTGGACGGAGAGCTCAAGCTGCGTGGGTGGTTGGAGGAGGGAGGGGGTTTGTTTTGATGAGCAGGGTTGCCCCCTCCCCCGCGCGCGAGCGGCGCTGCGTGGCTTGCCGCTTGTCCTCAAGGCTGGGCTGAAATATGTGAACAGGGATGTCCCTGCCGCCCAGGGTAGGGGGCGCGCATTAGCTGTGGCCACTAGGGTGCTGGCGGGATTCCCTCGCCCGCGCAGCCTCGCTGCGGAGCGCTCTCCTAGCTGCAGTAGAGGGGGGATTCTCTGCGTCAGCCGTTGAAATGGGCTCTGCCACTGGAGCAGGTCCAGGAACATTGCAATCTGCTGCTATCAATTATTAACCACATCAGTGGTAGCCGGGCGACCTCTTGCCTGGCCGCGTCTGTTCTCATCGTCCAGTGATTGCTCTCCAGTAACCAGGCCTCTCTCCTCTCTTTCCTACCAGAGTCATTTTCGGACATCGCTCTGAATAACGAGAAGGCGATGGTGGAGACAAGTTATTCCAGCCAAACTACTCGGTTGCCTCCCATCACCTACACTGGCCGCTTCTCCCTGGAGCCTGCACCCAACAGTGGCAACACTTTGTGGCCTGAACCTCTTTTTAGCCTAGTCAGTGGCCTCGTGAGCATGTCCAATCCTCCGGTCTCTTCGTCTTCAGCGCTTTCTCCAGCGGCTTCAACGTCTTCCTCTGCCTCCCAGAGCCCACCCCTGAGCTGCGCTGTGCCCTCCAACGACAGCAGCCCCATTTACTCAGCTGCGCCCACTTTTCCCACTCCCAACACTGACGTTTTTCCTGAGCCCCAAAGCCAGGCCTTTCCCGCCTCGGCAGGCACAGCCCTACAGTACCCGCCTCCTGCCTACCCTGCCACCAAGGGTGGCTTCCAGGTTCCCATGATCCCTGACTATCTGTTTCCACAACAACAGGGAGACCTGGGTCTGGGCACCCCAGACCAGAAGCCCTTCCAGGGTCTGGAGAACCGTACCCAGCAGCCTTCACTTACCCCACTATCCACTATTAAAGCCTTCGCCACTCAGTCGGGCTCCCAGGACTTAAAGGCTCTTAATACCACCTACCAGACCCAGCTCATTAAACCCAGCCGCATGCGCAAGTACCCTAACCGGCCCAGCAAGACGCCCCCCCACGAACGTCCATACGCCTGCCCGGTTGAGTCCTGCGATCGCCGCTTTTCTCGCTCTGACGAGCTCACCCGCCACATCCGCATCCACACAGGCCAGAAACCCTTCCAGTGTCGAATCTGCATGCGCAACTTCAGTCGCAGTGACCACCTTACCACCCACATCCGCACCCACACAGGCGAGAAGCCTTTTGCCTGTGACATTTGTGGGAGAAAGTTTGCCAGGAGTGATGAACGCAAGAGGCACACCAAAATCCACTTACGACAGAAGGACAAGAAAGCAGACAAAAGTGTTGTGGCCTCTTCGGCCACCTCTTCCCTCTCTTCCTACCCGTCCCCAGTGGCTACCTCTTACCCATCCCCCGCCGCCACCTCATTTCCGTCCCCTGTACCCACCTCCTACTCCTCTCCTGGCTCCTCTACCTACCCATCTCCTGCACACAGTGGCTTCCCCTCGCCCTCAGTGGCCACCACCTATGCCTCCGTTCCACCTGCTTTCCCTGCCCAGGTCAGCAGCTTCCCTTCTGCAGCGGTCACCAACTCCTTCAGCACCTCGACTGGGCTTTCGGACATGACAGCCACCTTTTCTCCTAGGACAATTGAAATTTGCTAAAAGGGGAAAAGAAAAGAAAGGGAGGGGAAAAACAATGAAAGACAATAAAGGACAGGAGGGAGATGGCCACCAAAAGGGGCTCCTCTTAGGTCAAAGCCAAGTCCTTCCTCTGGTCCAAAGGAGGAGGTCTGTTGGCCAACGGCCCTTTCACTTACCGTCCCTGCTTCCCGTTCTATTCCTTTTGACTTCAGCTGCCTGAAACAGCCATGTCCAAGTTCTTCACCTCTATCCAAAGAACTTGATTTGCATGGGTATTGGATAAATCATTTCAGTATCGTCTCCATCATACGCCTGACCCTGGCTCCCCTCAGTGCTACAACATCAAGTTGGCAAAATGGGTTTGGGTCCTCGGAACCCTGCCCTGTATCTTTGTACAGTGTCTGTGCCATGGATTTTGTTTTCCTTGGGGTATTGACGTGAAGATAATTTGCATACTCTATTGTATTATTTGGAGTTCCGTCCTCACTTTGGGGGGGGGGCCAAGCCAAGCAAACCAATGGTGATCCTCTAGTTTGTGACGATGCTGCCGTGACAATGTGTTTGGAGCATCTTTTGAAGCAGCAGTCCTAGGTATTAACCAGAGCATGTGTCAGAGTGTTCCGTTAACCTCTTTGTAAATACTGCTCGACTGTACTCTCACATGTGACAAAAGTATGGTTTGTTTGGTTTTTTGTTTTTATTTTCTTTTTTTGAAAAAAAAACTTGCCTGTCTCTTTGGTTTAAAAAGTTTCACGTCTTGGTGCCTTTTGTGTGACACGCCTTGCCGATGGCTTGACATGTGCAATTGTGAGGGACACGCTCACCTCTAGCCTTAAGCGGGTAGGAGTGATGTTTTAGGGAAGGCTTTGAGAGAAAAATGAGAAAGAGGGCTGAGCTGAGCTTTTCTCCAGAATGTAAGAAGAAAAAATTTAAAACAAAATCTGAACTCTCAAAAGTCTATTTTTTTAACTGAAAATGTAAATTTATACATATATTCAGGAGTTGGAATGTTGTAGTTACCTACTGAGTAGGCGGCAATTTTTTGTATGTTATGAACATAAAGTTCATTATTTTGTGGTTTTATTTTACTTTATACTTGTGTTTGCTTAAACAAAGTGACTTGTTTGGCTTATAAACACATTGGATGCGCTTTATTGCCCATGGGATATGTGGTGTATATCCTTCCGAAAAATTAAAAGGAAAATAAAGAAGCTGTAAGTGGTTATGTGTTTCCTGGGCTGGGGGAGGGGTGTGCAGTAGCCATTCCTGCCTGAAAGGGGGTTGACTATGGCTTTGCAGATGTGTGTTGGTGCTGGGAACTGACCGTGCACGTGTTAAGCAGCACATCCCTAAGTCCCAGCACTTGGGAGGCAGAGACAGGCAGATCTCTGTGAGTTCGAGGCCAGTCTGGTCTACAGAGTGAGTTCCAGGACAGCCAGAGAAACCTTGTCTCAAAAAAAAAAGGCAGGCATTCCTCTACTCCTGTTTCACTATGTCAGGCTTTTTTCTGTCAGTGTGGTGGACTGTAGTGTTATGTTGGTTAATTGGAGCCTAAGGTGGCCTTGTGGCCAGAGGCATGAGCTAATGCCACCCCTCATTTCTACCTTTACCCAGAATTGGAGAAATCTGGTCCCTGCCAGATGTTCTTGAGGAAGACACAAGGTGGACAACACAGGCTGACTCAACTTCTCCATCCTTGCATGACCCCAGCAACTTAGAAGCAGGGGCCAGTTCTCCAGCCAAAACCTTCCAGGAAGGAAAGCTCATCCCTTTGCCAGTTGGAAAGGCCATTCTTGGCAGCTTCCTGGGAGACAGGGCTGGGTGAATAGGAGGTGGCAAAGTGTGTTCCCATTGGATAGGAGTACACAGTACAAGGTTTTCTTGACCCTGGTCCCTAAAGGATACTCAGTGCTGGGGTGCTCCTGGGTTTGTGAGCATCTGTCTGCTCAGTGAGAGCCTTTGGCTTGGCCATGACAGACAAGAACAGTTCCTGTTCCAGGAATGCAGATGGTTGGGGAGATGGAGATGTGAGCCAAAAATTACAACACGATGATACGTTACACAATCAGGGCGAGTGTGTGGCTCTCTGGATGCACAAAGACAGTCACCCAATCCAGGTGGGGACTTAGAAGAGGTGGGAAAGTTAAATTGGGCAGCCTAAGTAGGGGTGGGGGTGGACCTCAATGCCTCTGCGTTACTGAGTCGGGGAAGACAGTGGCCATTAGTGTACAGTTAGGCCATTAGTTAGAATGAAGTGCTGTGGAAACGCCATCTCTAACTCCAATGTGCCTCATCTTCTGCGAATTCACCAGATACCCACGATCTTAGGGCAGACGGCATGGTGACCTTGGTGTGCTTTAATTCTCAAGCCTTGGCTCCACACTCACCTTCTGACCCCAGACACCCAAGTATCCCTCAGGAACTAGGTGGAGTCAAGGTGAACTCACCCCCACCCCTCTGTTTCCTCTGAGGGCCCTTCAGGTTCTCAACCCTCACCTCCTAGGTCCTAGGGAATACCAGTAGTCCCTTAGCATTAGCCTAGTTCTTGTGCATTCTATTCTTCCTGCCAACACTTTTCTCTGCCCTTTCCCATGAATCCAGATCCCTTAGCCTAGACCAGGGGGAACCAGGCACCTTATCTAGACAAGGGCACAGCCCTGTTAGCCTCCTGGCAAAACTGCCAAGTCCCCACAGGACATTTGTGCTGGCAGACCTCTTCCTAGCCCCGCCTACCCTTCCCCATCTCACTCTAGGCTCGTGCAGGTCTCTGCCTGTTAGACATTCTTTAGAGTTTCTCACCCTGGATTCCCAAGAAACACAGTGCATCAGAAGTACACTTGTGTGGGAAGGAAGAAGCAAGGACAGTCCCTTTATGGTGGAGTGTCTCCTGTTTGAAGACTCTAGGATGAGCTTACCAGACCTGTTTCCCAGAGGGTCAGTCCCACTGTGGTCTTGTCCAGGATGACTTTTGGTATTGGCCTTGATAACAAGGTCATTCCTAGGCAGATGGCTGGCTGAGAAATTCTGCCAAGCTTGCTAGCCAATTTTCATCAGCCTTGGCATCAAGGTTTCATTAGATTCTAACACTCCAAACTCAAGTTCTTTTGCATGATTGAAATAAGGCACCACTTAAAAAAATTGCCCTGTTTTATGGACCAGGAATCTAGGTGTATTGGCAGGGTCTATGAATGTAGCTCTTTTGTAGCCTGTACCAAAACCTGGGTTCCAGAAGAATCACCCAAAATAAGAAGATTAATTTCATCTCCTGCTCCTCAGAGGGCCACCTGCAACCCAAGGCTCAGGACGGTGCTGGCGAAAGCTGTGATCTTAGTAATGGTTGAGATGTGGCATAAATGTTGAACAATGGGTTGTTGCCTGGGGACATTGCCTAGAGTTTCAGGAATATGGGGACAACCGAGACAGCATGGAAGAAACAGGAGAGGGAGAGAAACAGGTTTAGATTTTAAGGAAAACAACCACAACCCTCTTGCATCCCTCTAAGTTCTTTTTATGGGGGGAGGGTAGGGCTCAAGAAAGGTTTTTCTTTGTAGACCTTGGCTGTCCTGGTACTTGCTCTATAGACCAGGCTGACCTCGAACTCAGAGACTGACCTCCCTCTGCCTCTTGAGTGCTGGGATTGCAGGCATGCACCACCACACCTGGCTCCTTCTAAGTTCTTGACAGGTCTTCTTTTGAATTTCAGGAATGTTCCATCCCATGCAATTGGAAAGAAAGAATCTGGCCTGGTTGTCAATGTTCCAGCTTTCCTATGAACTTCATTCTACCCCTCCTGACTCACAGAAGAAATGGGGCCAGGTCAGAGGACCACAGGCTGGGAAGTCTCTGCCCGGTCCCCATCCCCATCTAACTGAGATCCTAGCATCATGCTAATATTGGCACTGTTGAGGGGGATGGGTAAACGGAGACCCCAGTGTCCTAAGGGAAATGAGACTAAGTCCCAAAGAATCAGATGTCAAAAACATTTAATTTCAACATTTTACCCAGAAACCTTTGGGTACGGTGGTGTGGTGATTTCCTCCAATTGAAACACCCCTTCCTGGAGGGAGGAAGGTGGTCCTGAGACTCAGGAAGTCAACAAACCTCCCAGGGTTAAGAATGCTGAAACTCACAAGTTTCACAAGCCCCTCCCCCGCAAGGCTATAAAAGTGTATAGAAAGGTTAGTGAGAGGAGGCTCCCATCTGCAGAGTCCCAGAGAGTGTGACCCGCCTGCTACCTGCCAATTGCGCAGGGAGATGCAGGGCGGCAGCTTTCATGAAGCCTGAGCCATGCTGGGGTAAGCTTTGAACCACTTATGTTCCTGTAAGTAACCTCTAACCTGATTTCCTGCAGGTAACTGCAGTGAACTCATTGGCTCACCACGCTGGACTTGGTGGGATCCTTTGATCCACTGCCAGTGCCCTCCCTATGTAGGGAGAGCAGCCCTGTGTTCAGGTCGCTGCGGAAACGTTTCCTGAAACAAATGCCAGTAAGGTTTTTGCCTTCAGGGGCTGGAGAGATGGTTCAGCAGCGAAGAGCCCTTGTTCTCACAGAGGACCCTGGTTTGATTCCCAGAAGCAACACGGCATATTGCAACCATCCACAATGCCAATTCCAGGGGAGCAGACACGGACGGGCTTTTGGGCAGGCACTCACGGGGTGCGCAGACATACATGCAGACAAAACACTCATACCCATAAAATAGTTCGTACTTAGACAGCAAGTCAGGCCCGCTGTTTGAGCTGATTTCCTCCCAGTCATGGGATTTAGGAGAGACCTTTCTGGTTAAGCTTAATTGACATAATCACCTGCCTTAAGTCAGAATGATGGCTCCGGTCTGATGAGTTTATCTCCTTTTCCACTTGTGGGCTGTCTCTTCTCGACCCATCCTCCTCAGCACTAAGGGCTTTGATTCTATTTTTAATTTATATGAAATTTTTGTTTTTAGCATTTTATTTATTTGTTAGTGTGTTGAAGGATGGCTCTCTCCTTTTACTGTGGGTTCTGGGGACCAAACTCAGGCCATCTGGCTTATATGGCAAACTCTTACCCACTGAGTCAACGCAGTGGCCTTGGTTTTGCCTTGGTTTTTGATATTTTGAGACAAGGTCTCACTATGTAGCTCCGACTGGCTTGGAAGTTGCTCTGTAGACCTTGCTGGCTGAGAACTCACGGCCAGTCCTTTCCCCTCAGCTCCCCAAGTGTTGAGGTTTCAGAAGTGGGCCACCACCCCTGGCTAGTCCTAAAGGTGTGTTGTTGTTTTGTATGAGATATGTAGCTCTGGCTGTCCTCAGAGAGGTTCTAGAAACTATTGAAACAGGCGTGTTGGCACACACCTTTAATCCCAACACGTAGGAGGCAAAGGCAGGAGGATCTCTGTGACTTTGAAGATGGCATGTTCTTCATGTGTTTTGGTGTTTTCCTGCATGTATGCCTGTGTGAGGGTGTCGGATCCCCTGGAGCTGGAGTTATAGACAGTTGTGAGCTGCCATGTGGGTGCTGGGAATTGAACCCGGATCCTATGGAAGAGCAGCCAGTGCTCTTTCTGTTTTTTTCTTTTCTGAGATAGGGTTTCTCTCTATAGACCAGGCTGGCCTCGAACTCACAGAGATCCGCCTGCCTCTGCCTCCTGAGTGCTGGGATTAAAGGCGTGCGCCACCACCGCCTGGCTCAGTCAGTGCTCTTAACCACTGAGCCATCTTTCTTTCTCTTTCCCCCAAATCCTCACAGATTGTCTCTGTCTCCCTACCCACCAAAACTCATTTTCTCTGTCTCTAACGTTTCCCCAAACAAAAATCTAGGAAAAACAAAAATAACAAAAAATGAAAACCAAAATGCACAAATGTAAAAAAACAAAATAAAATGCTCACAAAAAAAGTGGGCCTTGTCTTGGAGTATGGTTGATAAACACAATGACACTCCATTGGAAAATATTGATTTCCCCTTTCCCAGCAGCTATCAATTGCAAATAGCTTTTTCGGTTAGGGATAGAACTTTGTGTCCACTACCCCTCCTCAGTGCTGGGGTTTCGTCTGGGTTGAAGCTGTGTGGGTCCTGTGTTTGCTGTCAGGCTCTGTAAGGTGTCGTGCAGCGCCTCTGGCTCTTACAATCTTTCTGCCTTTCCTTTGTAGATCCCTTGGCCTTGGGGGAGGGGTTTGACCTCCCCTCTTGGGCTGAGTGCTCCAGCGTCTCTGCACGTGGTTCAGCTGTGGGTTTCTGTGTTAATTACCATCTACTGCAAGAAGCATCTCTGACGAGAGTTGAGCAAAGCACTGATCTGTGGGTACAGCAATATGTCATTAGGAGTCATTTTATTGCTGTGCGCCTTTAGCGGAAAAATGGTGTTTTCCCCTAGGGCCATGACCTATATCGTCTCAGGTTCTTGGCTGCTTTTGCAGGGTCAGGCATGCATGCGTTCCATCTCACACAGTGGGCTGTAAATCCAATCAAAAGCAGTTGGTTACCCTCATCCCATCTGTGCAGGTAGGTCACTTTTGTAGGTTGCAGGGTTTGTATCTGGGTGAAATTTATGATTACTTTTCTCCTCTGGTAGTGTGCAAAGTATCTTCTAGCACTTTCTAGCCAGTAGGGGTGAAGCCTCTAGTCAGGCGCTGGCTGATTTTTCCATGTTTGATGACGTAAGTAAGTGGTGTCTTCAATACGGCCTTGTCAACAGGTTATGAAGGTGACCAGTTGCCTTAGCAATAGCGTATGTCATTTGTGGGAGGCAGACCATGAGACCCCTTTGGCCAACAACTCAAGCTATAACCCATTCTTGACACTGGAAGTTTTATTTGTTGGCATAAATGTGTAGTTGGGGCATAGTTTCCCCTGTAATGTAGTGACTCTTGAATCCCCTCCATGCACTCAGAAGGCATCTACAGAAGTAGTAGGTTTCTGTGTGGCATTTTGTGTGTTTATTTGATTTCTCTAGACAGGATTTCTCTCTATGTAACCTTGGCTGTCCTGGCCTCAAACTGTCTGCCTCTGCTTCCCAAGTGTGGGATTAAAATCATACAGCACCACCACCCAGCCCCCATTCATTATTTTTATTGCTGTATTACAAACTTAATCCCATTGGTTTGTGTATTCCTGGTAATGAGATGTCTGGGCTAAGCAAGGTATATTGTCAGTATCTCAGCAAGCATGCATAAGTTCTTGGGAATGCTCTGTATTGAGGAAAAGTACGTGACAGAAAGAGGGCCAGAACATTCCAGTGTCCAAGAGACATTCCTGTTTTTACAAAGGAAGAGGCAGAGGATTAGATGATTACCTTACTGTTCTATTGCTGTGATAGGGTACCATGACCAAGGCAGCTTATAAAATGAAGTATTTATTTGGGGCTTACAGTTGCAGAGGGTTTGTGTCCATGGCCTTTATTTTGTGGAGCATGGCAGCAGGTGCCAGTCAGGCATGGTGCTGGAGCTCACATCTGATGGGCTTTCGAAAGCCCGTGCCAGTGACACACCTCCTCCAATAGGACCACACCTGCTAATCCTTCCCACAGTTCCACCAACGCGACATTCAGTTATGGACCAGCATGTCCAGGTGACTGCCATTCAAACCACCACAGTGATACAGGGAGTCAGCCCAGAAGCCTGCTCTCAAAAGGCCACTTCTGTACTTCTCCCCCAGTGAGTTTTCTAGAATACTAGACTCGCTCGCTAGTTGACACATTTCTGCCTCATTCTGGGATGGTTTATGTAACTATAGGTCGGATAATCAGCTGTTCAGAGCACGGGCTGCCCTGGCAGAAGGCTCAGGCTTGGTTCCCAGCACTAACATGGCAGCTCACAAGTGTTTGTGACTCCCGTTCCAGGGGACCAGACAGTCTTTTGGTCTCTATGGACACCAGGAACACATGTAGTGCACAGTCATGCATGCAGAACACTCATGCACATAAAATAGCATAAATCAATCAGTCTGACCTCTAGATGCCACTGTGCCATGCACACAAACACACACATTAAATTTTTTTTAAAAAAATTAGCTAGCTGGGCAGTGGTGGCACATGCCTTTAATCCCAGCACTCAGGAGGCAGAGGC